>JAKUBL010000040.1:0-60405 GCA_030563225.1 Petasospora hungchunana
GGTGACTTTGTGACAGGCACTACGACTATTGCTGAGACTGTTCCATCTGCATACACTACTACCTATACAGATGCTTCCGGCTCTACCGTGACTGGTGTTGTTTCGTTCTACCCAACTACCGACTCTGACGGTGACTTTGTGACAGGCACTACGACTATTGCTGAGACTGTTCCATCTGCATACACTACTACCTATACAGATGCTTCCGGCTCTACCGTGACTGGTGTTGTTTCGTTCTACCCAACTACCGACTCTGACGGTGACTTTGTGACAGGCACTACGACTATTCCAGAGACGGTTCCGACTCCGTACACCACCACATACACCGATTCTGATGGGTCTACTGAAACCGGTATTGTTTCGTTCTACCCAACTACCGACTCTGATGGTGACTTTGTGACAGGCACTACGACTATTGCTGAGACTGTTCCATCTGCATACACTACTACCTATACAGATGCTTCCGGCTCTACCGTGACTGGTGTTGTTTCGTTCTACCCAACTACCGACTCTGACGGTGACTTTGTGACAGGCACTACGACTATTCCAGAGACGGTTCCGACTCCGTACACCACCACATACACCGATTCTGATGGGTCTACTGAAACCGGTATTGTTTCGTTCTACCCAACTACCGACTCTGATGGTGACTTTGTGACAGGCACTACGACTATTCCAGAGACGGTTCCGACTCCGTACACCACCACATACACCGATGCTTCCGGCTCTACCGTGACTGGTGTTGTTTCGTTCTACCCAACTACCGACTCTGATGGTGACTTGGTCACTGGTACAACAACTATTGCTGAGACTGTTCCATCTGCATACACTACCACCTATACAGATGCCAATGGATCCACTGAGACCGGTGTTGTTTCCTACTATCCGACAACTGACTCGAATGGCGACTTTGTCACTGGCGCCACTACTGTGGACATCCCAGCTGGTTACACAACGACATATACTGACGCTAATGGTGTTACTAAATTTGCTGTTGTCTCATTCTACCCAACAACTGACGCTGATGGTGACTTGGTTACTGGCACCACAACAATCGCTGAGACTGTTCCAACTCCATACACCACGACGTACACTAATGCCGCTGGATCCACTGAGACCGGTGTTGTTTCTTACTACCCAACCACAGACTCTGACGGCGACTTTGTGACTGGCGTTACTACCATTCCTGAGACTGTTCCAACCCCATACACTACGACTTACACCAATGCAGCTGGATCTACTGTGACTGGTATTGTGTCTTACTACCCTACGACTGACTCGAGTGGTAACTTGGTCACTGGTACTACGACCATCGCCGAGACTGTTCCAACGCCATACACCACGATCTTCACGAACGCCGCTGGCTCTACCGAGACTGGCATTGTGTCGTTCTATTTGACCACAGACTCTGAAGGGGACCTCGTGACGGGTGCTACTACTATTGCCGAGACTGTTCCGTCCGCATACACTACCACCTTCACCAATGCTGCTGGTTCAACTGTTACTGGTGTTGTTTCCTACTACGCAACTACAGACTCTGACGGCGACTTTGTGACTGGCGTTACTACCATTCCTGAGACTGTTCCAGCCCCATACACTACGACTTACACCAACGCCGCTGGATCTACTGTGACTGTTGTTGTTTCTTACTGTCCGTCCACCGATTCGAATGGTCACTTGGTCACTGGTACTACGGTCATCACTAAGACTGTTCCAACTGCATACACCACTACCTTCACTAATGCGGCTGGTTCTACCGAGACCGGAGTGGTTTCCTTCTATCCTACAACTGGTGTCTCTGGTAGCTTCATGACTGGCTCTACCAGCATTACAAGGGCCGGTGAAGTTACTACTTCCGCTGGCGGTGTTGGTACTGTTATCACCGCTGTTACCACTAACGCCGCTGGTTCTCTCGCTACTGTTCCTATCACTGTTGAAGGTTCTGTTGTTGCTACATCTACTGTTGGTTCCGGTTCTGGTTCTTCTACTGTTGTGGTTGTTGTCCAGACCACAGTTTCTAAGGGTCAGACATCTGTTACTTCTTCTACTATCGTTGTGGCTCCTACTGAAGGCAGTGGAAGCTCTGCTACCACGGTTTCCACTGGTACTCAAGGTGCTGCCTCATCAACTAGTTCTTCTCTCTTGGAAGGTCGTGCTTCAACGTTGGCCTCTGGCTGGTTCATGGCCTTATTCTCCACGCTTTTGGTTTTGGTCTTCTGATGTGATTCCAATGACTTCGTTGGCTCACTAATGTATTAAACTTACGTTTCCATTGATGTTGTTTTTCCCTTTCTTGTCTACTGTTGTTTACTCTGCTGATTTCAGTGGGAGCAGGACATGACCCCTTTGATTCTTATTCGATGAACTTTCAAGTTCAGGTGATTGCTTTGGCAATACTGTTAATACCATAATTGATGTGCTTAGTTTTGATAAACCTTGGGTAGTGGCTCATAAAAGACGAGGTTTCTCTTGTCTACTGTTCCTCTGAGTAATATTTAGCCTACGGTGATCCATATTGGAGTTTTTTTTATCTGTGGCGTCGGAGTGTGCCCAGATATTATTCGAGCCATAAATCTGGTTAAACTCGCTATTTGTTTGGTGTCTACATTATAATGACAGTTGGTCCAAGTTCATCCTGAATTCACTTTTCTGATTCATAGTTTTGCTTCTGAGTCTGGAATACGATGGGAGCTACATTTATTGCCCGTGAGCGAGCCAGCCAGCTTCTGATCAAAATGCTGGGATAAGATCAACTCCAGTCATATCCTCAGCCGGTCAGTGACTTTTCACGGGCTCAGTCCACCATAGTTATCTCCTACTACAGTTTAGGCGTTATACTCGTTCCCACAACTTTTGAAAGTTTGTCGAATATGGTCTCATATGGGTCGAGGTGGATCTCACTGCACATGATAGAGTTCTGAATAATATGGTGTGTTGACCAAAGTGGAGCAGTAAAGCGGTTTAATTACCAAGAATTAGCCAAGGATTTGTCTCTTTGGCAGGAATTTCACAAAAGAGAACGGTTCTGCAGATTATAGTTCAAAACACACAAACCCTGCAAACACGCCAGATGTGAAAGGCTCTGTGTTTGCTAGAACTTGCTTTGAAGGCCGAGACCTTGACTCGTGCAACAAAGATGCTGAACTTAAACCCTGTAAAGACATTCAAGAGCTATTATAGGTAGGAAAGATTCCCACAGTAACTGCTCGTATTTCAGGTGAGCTGTGGATTTCTGCAAGTCGGTTTCCCCATTTTGAATCTCTTGAGGAAACTCAGCAATTTGGAAGACAGATTAGAAGTCGAACGCTTCGTTTGAGAGATCTTCCATTTGCCCTATGGTGGTTTGCCCAATATTTTATCCAATTTGTTGCAATTATATACATGGTAATAGTTCTCGCCCTCCCGAAAAGAGCAAAAAGAAGGCTGGCCTGCGTCATCACGATAACAATGCCTGCAGGTTTTATAGTTTAACGACTGATGAAGCTGACTTAAAAGAGCAATCTTGCGAGTAAACAAGGAGTACAACTATTGGATTCTGCCCTCGGTATCTTTGCAAAAACTGCCCATTCCGTCTGTTTGGGTTCCGGCGAATGAAACGCCATAACTCAGAGACCACCGAAAACAAAGAGGCAATATGATGGATTCAAAAGGACTCAAAACCCCGTAAAATAGTCAAGAGCAACAGATAGCTGTGCTGATTTGTGTTGTGTTTTATAGCCCAATATCAATTGTATAATAAGAGAAAACTAGCACCTGCGGAGATCTCCTCCTTGAGAAATCACCACAAAGATATATGTCACTTGATCAAGGGGAACAGTAAACAAATTGGACGTTAAACTGGATACATCCTCGGCTCACAGAGGAATAGTTCCAAAGGCTTCTTCCATAAATGGGGGGAAAAGTGCTAATTTTGGCGTGAAGAGAAACATAACCAAAGTATTCCATTTTGGGTAACCGACATGCTGATAAGAACGCAGAGCCCACGTCCGAAGCTGTGTTACTTTTCCGATGCTACTGTTTATGGTCCTACACTTTGCTAGTTCCAACCAGCCAAACAATGAAAGGTTGCTCCGGAAACCAGCCACTACTTATAAAAGAAAATAATAGGTATACGAGAAGAAGTGTGTGCCCTTGAACCGCACAGAGGATGTCATTACCATTGGGGGGGGGGGAGGAGGGAAGGGAAATCATCAACTCTGGTATAGAAACACGTAGATAGAAGTATTTTCAAGCTAGAATCTAAACTTTAGGTTGAATAGCTCATAATTCGTGTAAATAAGATCCCAGATTGCCGCCACAGTCAAGAATTCCATGCGTCAGACCACAATGTTCCGTGCCAGCTCTTTCAGCAATATTTCTGTGATTATGTTTCTAACAGAGGAGTAATAAAAGAGCTTTGCTGCTCGATCAGACTGCTATATAGCACAAGGGAGTTTTGAATATATAGCACCTTTATGTGAACAAGTAATATTATACGTAAATTTCTTGACACATTCACGTAAAAGCTCTCTGACGCATTGTCGAAGATTTCGCGAGTCTGGGGGGTGTTGACGTGCATCTCTCTGTCTTTCTCTGTCTTAACCCCCTTCCAAGGACCCACTGGTTCTTTCCTTTTGCTGAGCTCATTATACTTTTGCATGACACATCCTTTCTTATACCGCATTTATCCCTCTTCCAACCCTGCTGCTTGATTCTCGGCCTTTCCAAAATGGGTCATGAGCATCTCGGCTATCTCAAAAAAGGTAGCGTGTCAGTTCTTCATGGGGAAATTTGGAGATTTTAGAAGCTCTGCAAGTGGTCTTAATGATACAGCTGACTTCCCAATAGCATATTCCTGCAGAGTTGAAAGACTCGGTCTGTTATTATAAATTGCTGAGCTCTTGCGCGTGTGAATCCCCGGGAGTCTTCTTCTTCTTCTTCTCCTTCTTCCACATCTGCAAAATGAAACTCAAGTCTTTCGCTTCTGTCTTTGCCCTGTGGCTACTGTTCTTCGGAATAACCACGGCCAAGATTACCAAGGCTACCAAAGATACCAAGGATACCAAAGCTACCAAGGATGCTGACGTTGAGAGCTCTGATGTTACTTCTACTGTCGCTGCTCCAGATGCTGTCTCTGGAATTGTCACCGTGACCACTCCATTGGCCACGGAGGTTGTCGGTGATGAGGTCTGCTCTTACGGTTCTTCTGTCGGTACTCTCAACGGAAAGGTTTATACTGCTGCTTACCAGATCGAGGCCGAGACCTTGACCTCGACTGTGTTGCTCTTGCCATCCTACACCCGTCAGTTCACCATTACTTGGTACTTCCACTTTGAGGATCCAATCGATGCTTCCGATTTCGAGGTCTTGGAGAGTGGTATTGATATCTCGAACATCCAGGGTGAGGTCAACTTGGAGGAGGGTTCTTTTGTCATCTCTTACACTGTGACTTTCCCATATTTGACTTACATTGCTTCCGTCATCAACTACTGTGAGCTGGAGTACGTTGCATTCGACTGGACTGTTGAGAGTGGTAAAAAAGATGAGGATCATTACCTGTTCTACAGTGCCAATGCTGGATCAACTGTCGTTGAGACTGCCAAAAAGCTCATCTGTATCGCCAGCAAGTTGGGTAAATGTAACGTTTACTCTGATGGTTTGGGTTTCGACTGTCTTGATCTCGAAGAACTTGAAAGTTCTTGTATTTCAATCAGTTCCACGGTTTCCAGTGAATCCTCTTCAATTCAACCGTCTTCTACTGAGGCTTCATCAACTGTGGAGACTTCTAGCTCTGTGAAGCCAAGCTCTTCATCTGTTGCAACAGAATCATCAGAGGCGCCTTCTTCTTCTGCGGTGCCAACTTCCTCCTCCTCTTCTTCGTCTGCTCCATCTACTCCATCATCATCATCTTCTTCTTCTTCCGAGCCTGCTTCACCTTCGTCTTCTGAGTCTACGTCATCTGTTGCTTCATCTTCTGAGGCTTCCTCTTCTGCTGCTATTTCATCAACAGAATCCACATCCTCTTCCTCAGAGACCTCTTCAACCGAATCATCAAGCTCTTCGGCATCCTCTTCTGCACTTCCTTCACCTTGGATCGAGGGTGAGTTTGTCGATGATGAGCCTCATTGGTACATCTACGTTCCAGGCACCTTGGGTCCATGGTCCACTTTGACCATTGTGGGATCCAATCCAGACACTCTCTACAATTACATTTCGGTTGAAGTTCTTGTTGATGATGAAGACGTGACTGCCACAGTTTCAGTCAGTGATGCCACTTTCACAGTCGAGTACGATACGGCAATTGAGACATCTTCTATGTTGAAGTTGTCCATCACCGCTCAATCTACTGGTGGGTCTCCATACACTTGTGATGCTGTTGTGACTGTGACTTCTCTTGATGGGGAAGCATTCAGATTTGTTGTCAAGAGAGCTACGAAATCCTTTGATCTCACAAACACCCTTGAAAGATCAGACGATTCGTCTGAATCTTCTGAATCTTCTGCTGTCTTGTCTTCTGTTGAGTCTGTATCTTCCAACGAACCAGAACCAGAAACTGTTGTTGTTTCTGTTCCTGTCCCATACTCAACTACATACCCTGAGTCTGATGGCTCTTCAGAGACTGATTACTTCTATCCATCCACTGATTCTGATGGTGCCACAATTCCAGCTCCAGCTCCAGCTCCATCCACCACAACATTCGTTAATCCTGCTAGTTCTACTGTGACTGTTGTTGTTTCTCACACTCCAATCACTGACTCCAATGGTGATGTTACTGTTGTTCCAGCTCCATACACTACTACTTTTGCCAATGGTGCTGGTTCTTCCGAGACTGGTGTGGTTTCCTTCTATCCTACAACCGATGATTCTGGTAACTTCATCACTGGTTCCACCACCATCCCTGTGTCCGGTGATGCAGCAGCAGCTACTGCTTCAGCTGGTGGTGCTGCTTCCCCTGCTATCACCACTGAAGGCCCAGTTGTTACCCCATCAACTGCTGGTTCTGAAGGCGATTCTACTGATGTTGTTGTTGTTCAAACAACGCTTACTGAAGGTGAACCAGGTCCTGCTATTACGACATCTGGTGGTGACGATTCTCCAATTACTCTTTCTGTTTTGGAAGGAAGTGCCTCGAATGTGGTTTCTGGTTGGTTCATGGCTTTGATGTCTACACTTTTGGTTTTGGCTTTCTGATTTGGTGATTCCCTACTTCTTTTGAGGGGGGTAGTTCCGTTATTCTACCAACTTGATGTTGTTTTTCCTTCTTTTCTTGTGTCTATTGTTCTTTCCACTTTTGTTGATTTCGATGAGAGTTGAAGGGGGAGAACATTGACTAATTTCTGATTTCTTATATACTTTTATAAACTTGATGAAAACTTTCCATCAAGTTTGAAAGATTATTGCAATCTTCTGCAATATACTGTTGATACCAAAATTTTATAATACGCTTGTGTGTTTCTTATAATCTCTAGTATATATATATATATATATATAAACAAATTCACAAAACACACGACTCTACAAAAAGAACATGCTAAAAAAGGTCATTAAAGTGCAGTAAAATTCATCAAGGTGGTATGTACAAAGAACTCTCCCCCTGTATATATATATATATATGGGGAAGAATGGGATGGGATGGGAATGGGAAGAGAGCATCTTAATCATGTGGTTTTCCGTTGATACGCGGAAAGAGTCTTTCGGCGTGGTAATTGATGGACGATTTCGCAGCGGTGTGTTTGGACTTGGTCTGCATGCACAATTTGAGGTCCTTTTCAATCTGAAGACATTGTTCATTGGCCTCACCATTGGATGACCAACAGTTGAGAAGAGATGACATGAGAACCGTACAAGGGGAAACTCCCTGTTCGAGAACCGGGTTCTTCGCTCTCAGACGCTCGAGCTTGGGCAGACGAACGGCTCTGTTGGAGGACATTTTTGGTGTGTTTTTGTGGTGTTTTTGTGTGTTTTTGTGTTATTTCTATATGTTTTTGTTGCCAATGTTGAACTTTTTCACAAAAAAGAAAAAACTCGTTTCATCCGGGTAACACCTTTTTTTTTATGATATGAAAATGTGGTTTGGGCACTTTTAAGCAGAAGGAAATAAAGAACCCAAAAGCCACTCTATACAACATTATATATATATATTTATATATATATATTTCTTACAAAAAAATGGACAAGAGACCACTGGAAGACGGAGAAGAGCCACCAGCAAAGGCACACCGCCCAGAACGCAGTCCAAAATTGTTCGAAATCTCCAAACAAGATGTTCTTGAAGCTAAGCGTTTCTTGAAAAGTGCTGGTCTCGAGAAGTTTCTGGAACGCTTCCTTCCAGAAACACCCAAAGCTGTTGATATGTTGCACGTGACGCTTCTATTGGGTTTTACCCCGTCACCGTCGCTGTTGGAAGAGTTGGTTGGTGGTGATGGTGATGAGGATGAAGAAGAAGAAGAAGAGGACGAACTGCGTCTGATGAAGGCCGTCAAAATGCTCCAAAAGGCGCTCAACAGGACAATCAACACCCGTTCAAGGAACCCAGAGCTGAACACAGTGGAACAGGCTGTCGAAGCTATCCAGAAAGCCCAGAACATTCTCGTTTTAACGGGTGCTGGTATCTCCACTTCACTTGGAATCCCGGATTTCCGTTCTTCACAAGGAATTTACGCCCAAGTCGATGCCAGACTCGACGATCCTCAACAGGTTTTCGATCTGGAGACGTTCCGTGAAGATCCACTCATCTTCTTTTCGGTGGCTCATTTGGTTTTACCACCAGAAGGTCGTTGGACACCGACACATTCTTTCATCAAAACACTTAGTGACCAAGGGAAACTGTTGCGTAATTACACGCAGAACATCGACAACCTCGAGGCCTCTGTCGGGCTGCCCAAAGACGAGTACATCCAGTGTCATGGATCGTTTGCCACCGCCACTTGTCAAACGTGTAAACGTGTCATTGATGGACATAAACTGTTTGAGATCATTCGTAAAAAAGACTTGCCTGTATGTCCAAAATGTTACAAACGCCGGTGTGAAATGGCTGAGGAGAGTGATAGTATTGGTGATTACGGTGTGATGAAGCCAGACATTACGTTCTTTGGTGAACCTCTGCCCAATGCCTTCCATAACAACATCGAGGCCGACGTCAAGAAGTGTGATCTGATCATCTGTATTGGAACTTCGCTAAAGGTGGCACCCGTCAATAATATTGTCAACATGGTGGATGAGAAGGTCCCACAGATCCTCATTAACAAGGATGATATTAAGCATGCGGAATTTGATGTGACGTTGCTTGGGTTTTGTGACGAAGTTGTGACATATCTCAGCAAGAAGCTTAACTGGGATCTCAAGCACGAACAAGTACCCAAGATTGATGCAAAGGGCTTGTCTATGGAAGAGTTGGATAGCGAGACTGGTATCTACGCCATCTCTTCAACGACATGATATATACATATATATATATAGACGTATAAAAATCATAAATGAAAACGACCCAGATTCCGCTTGAGAACCAACAGATCTTCCAAACTTAGCGTCTCATCAGCAAGATCAAGCAGGGATTGCTCATCATGTATAAGTCGTTGTCTTTTCAACAATAACGAAGCTGATTTGGAGTTGATCACTTTGGCCTTTGAATGATCCGTATACGCAACCAAATCTTCAACGGCCTGGTCAAAGAAGAGAGAAGATATATCCGAAATCACATCTTGGGACTCCTTAGAGATGCGATGCTTTGTTAATGACTGTGCAAATGCAAATATTGATTTGGGAAGTGGTTTGCTTGGATGTACACTTCTCTTTGCATTTGTTGATCTGATTCGAGGTTTCTTCTTCTTGGGCACAGTGGAAGGAGGTGTGAGTAGTGGAGTTCTCTTCCGCTGGATATCGTGTGATGGCTCTTCTGTGTCTGACATGAATGGATTGGTAATGTGTTGCTCTGGCATGATTCCTTCGGGTTGTGCAATGTCTGAATACAGAGTTGATGATCTTGGCCCCATTGCAATCTCGGACAATGGCTCTCGCCGTACTGAATCATCAGCATCATCAGGTAAGAGTGAGGATGAAGGCAATGGTCTTATAGGTGTGAAAGTGAGACTGTTTTCTTGATCGAGTTGTGGATCAATGTTCATGGCTAGCCGATCTAAATCTTCTTCAACAACGTCGTCGTAGCCAAAGAATGGGTCAATGCTCTGCTGTCTGATTGGTGTCTGTTCAACCGGGGGGATTTGGACTCTTTCTTGTCGTACAACATCTTGTTGTACAACAGTCTCTGGAGCATCTTGTTCTTCTCCTCCTCTATCCCTCACCAGCGCCCTCGAAAGTACACGTAGGATATTCTGTGGACTCGTGCTTCGTCTGTGTTGTCTTCTCGAAGCAACGAGATTCGCACTAACAATTGTCGCCCTTCTCCTTCTTGTTGGGGTTCGTACAGGAGTCTTTGAACGAGCTCTATGTGGAGTCGTAGACCGTGATCCGTGTCTTGACGTAACACGTGAGGATCTTCCCTCCTGTGTATTTGTTAGAATGACAACAACATAACAATGTAAAGCAATGCAAAAGCAATGCAAAAGCATAGAAACATACTCTTGGTGTTTGTGACATGGACCTTTGTTTGTGTGATATATATATAAAAGTATAAGAGAAAGTAAGTAGTTTCTTTGTTTACTTTTTATCCATCAAACGAGTTCGCGGGTGTCGGTACGCGCAACACCAGTCAAATTTTATATCTTAAAGCGATGAGACAAAAAGACACAAAAACTTATATATAAATATATATATACATATATTATAAAATAATGGGCAAGAGAACTCTGGACAATCCAGACGACCTGGAAGACGGACTCGAATACGTTGTGAGCTCAGGAGACGAGTCCCCCGCTGTGGAGATTCAAGAAGAAGATGAATCCGAAGATGAAGAAGCTCAAATTGAAGGAAAGAAAAGACGCAAAACTGATGATAAACTGAAAGAAAAGAAACGTGCAAAGATGGAACAGGACATGTCCAAAAAGAAAAGTGTTGCAATGTCCGATTCAAACACTCTTGCCGAAGTTTTCACTCAAATGCTCGTTAAATATGATAACGATGCTACACAGTTGGATTACTTCAAAAAAAGTGATTTTGTGGATGCTTCTAAATACAAAGTAAAGAGATCTCTAGACAACTTCAAGGACTTCACAGACAAGTACAACAAAGGTCTCACACTCATTGTGACAATCAGCAGAGTCAGAATCGGAGATTTGTTCAAGGCATTGGGTCCAAAAGCCAAAGCGATGAAGTTGGGTAAAGGTTATGAATTCAAAATGAGAGATGATACAAAGTATGTCATTGGTACTGTGGAACGGATTTTGCGCTTGGACTTTGGTAAATACGAAATCAAGTCGCTTATTCTTGATGCTACATATCAAGATATGAAAACACACAGCGTTTTGGATGAACCAAAACTAACACAACTTTTGAAAAAATATCAGGGAACAAAGACGATATTGTACTAATTATATATATATATATATATATATATATTATATTATATTCATCATTTTAGACAGTTCATCTCCTTCACTGCAGCTTGTAGTTCTGCTGCAAAATCTGCACCGGTTTTAATATCTTCTTGTTCCCAATCGTCATCCATTTCCCAATCTTCATAAGCTGGAACTGGTTGTATTTGTCCAATTGTTTCTTCTTCGAGTTCTTCAGGAGATTCCCATCCATAACGTATAGCCATTTGTTTAATCCATTCCATGTCTGGTGTGAATCCCATCTCTTTAAGTTTTCTGTACCATACTTCACCTTCTTCACCATTCTTCTTCAAAAGACCAGCAATTAACGAAAAATCTGGCTCAACTTTATAATGTGCCATCAAATTAGTCAACTCATGAAACACTTCGGAATTTGGATCACAAGAATGATGATAAAACACATATGAAACCAATTGTTTTTGAAATCTTTTGGGATTCGGTACAGTATCCAACCATCTCATAAGCATCTTGAGAGCAGTGGATGGTTTCCGAAGAATAGTGATGGATTTCTTTACAAATAGTTCAAACACAACAGAATCCAATGGACCTTTCACTCCATAACTTGGTCTATTAGTCACCATCATCAAGTATTTATCAAAGAGTATTCTGATATTTTGGGCTGTTCTCATGTGACGATGTGCATCATCGTTAATATGTTCAAGAATGGAAACATAGAGCTCCGTAATAGCATATAACGAAGGTTTGCTCTTACTAACAAAGTATGGATCAAGGTTAGCCTTCATGATTTTACCTGAATTGTGTAAAATCTCCACAAATCCCAATTTTTCCAATAATGGTTTTGAATCTGGATAAATAGTGAGGAAATGTGCCATTACAACTCTTGAATTCCCTTTGAATTGTATACGAACAAATCTGAGTAATTCACATACGATCAAATCGTGGAATCGTTGGTCTGGATTGGGGAAAAGTCTTGGAAGATCTCTGAATAGTGCGAGTTGAGCATCGTTTTGTCTTGTACGACGCATTCCTGTAAGTAAAGTCATAAAGAATTTCGGTGATAATGACGTGTTGATAGCCTTCATGGATTGCATCACAGATAAGGCAGATGTATGACTCCAAAGGTTTGTAGAGACGTAGAGAACTGTTTCATAAAGCTCTCTTGTCAACTCCTCAATGTCATCAACAGATGTGTGTCTGTTGGTCTTTATGAGTCCATATTTAGTCATTAGCAACTCCAAGTATGCAGCTGACATCTCGTGATTTTTCTGTTTAACATAATCATGAACAATTTTGGAAATCATCGAGAAGGAATATCTATGAACAAAATCAAGTCCCAAATCTCTTCTCTTTTCCGGGTCTTGTTCATCAAAAATGTGTAACCATTTGTATAACCTCTGTTGCTCCTCTGTTCCCTTTCGTAGATTTGAATGCAATGGGTTCAATTCACGGCCAGAAACATTTATACGAAGGGCAAGTAGTATTTGGAAGAACTCAGTGTTCATATTGGCCTTGTGTGATACAAGAGCCAAACCACGCATTGTAGAAGCATTCAACTTGGTGATATTTCTGTGTCCTCGTATCGTCTTGTACTGGTTTGCAGATGATATGTATGTAAAGACATTATTCATGATCCTTTTGTAATCGGCCTCAGTATAATTCCCATTCTTTAGTATGGATGATGTGATTTTTTCAATGTCTTTTGACATGAGTTCGTTGAGACCACGAGGAGAAGGTTGTTTGTGTAAGAGATGAGCCAATATCACAAGATCTTCTGGAAATATCTGCTCAAGAGTATGCTCCCCATTCTTTAAGAGTTTCGTTACAACGTTTCCAAATGCTTCGAGACTTGCCTTTCTGATGTTGTTGTTCCCTTCCAAAATCCGTGTAAGCATCTCATTAACCTGTGAGCTCAGATCTTCAGAAGACGGTGGAGATGATATCGTTATATTCTTCTTCCTCTTCTCTTGTTTTGATGGAAACGTATCACTCTCAACATTTGATGGGATCGATGCGATGGGCGTAATGGGCGATGATGAGATTGGAGGCCTGTAAAGCCCGGAGTTGAGCCGCAAAAGAAGACGTTGTGAGCTCCTCCTCACACCAAACATAATGCAGACTTCAAAAAAACAACAACAACACTTCAATAACTGGTGGAAGTCACCCTTTAACAAAATCTATTTGAACTAAAAGAAAGCCGGCCCATTAACGGAGTTTCTTTCCACCCAAAGTGGTGTTCGGGTGTTGATTATAACCCGCGAAAGTTTTATTATGGAGAAGCCATCACCATCACAACTAACAACTAACAACTTAACTGTTGTATTGGCGGCTAATTCTCAGCTTTTTCTTGAATAGACACTTTACAAACAAACACAAAACAAGAAAAGATGGGTGTCCCAGCGCTTTTCCGGTGGCTCTCGCGCAAATATCCAAAGATCATCTCGCCGGTACTCGAAGAAGAGTCTAAAATCGTCAATGGTGTCAAAGTCCCTCCACAGTACTCAAATCCGAACCCCAATGGTGAGCTCGACAACTTGTATTTGGACATGAACGGTATCGTGCACCCGTGTTCGCACCCTGAGAACAAGCCAGCCCCAGAGACGGAGGATGAGATGCTTTTGGCTGTGTTTGAGTATACAGATCGTGTTGTGGATATGGCACGTCCACGTAAGATTCTGATGATTGCCGTTGATGGTGTTGCTCCAAGAGCCAAGATGAACCAGCAGCGTGCAAGACGTTTCAGAAGTGTCCGTGATGCCAAGATCCAGGACGAAGAAAGACAGAGAATCGCAGAACAGACAAAAGATTACGGTGAAGTCATTGATGAGTCGATCAAGAAGAAGAAAACTTGGGATTCCAACGCAATCACACCAGGTACACCTTTCATGGACAAGCTAGCATTGGCCTTGAGATATTGGACAGCACATAAGCTCGCTACAGACCCTGGTTGGAAGGACTTACAGATCATCATCTCCGATGCAACTGTCCCAGGTGAAGGTGAGCATAAGATCATGAATTTCATCCGCTCCCAAAGATCAGACGTTGAATACAACCCAAACACAAGACATGCCATATATGGTCTCGATGCCGACTTAATTTTCTTGGGTCTTGCCACACACGAACCACATTTCAGAGTTCTTAGAGAAGATGTGTTTGCACAGGATAACCGTTTCAGAGGATTACAAGCACAGATGAACATGTCCGAGCAAGAAAAAGCAATGCTTAAGGAAGAGGACTCTAAAAAGCCATTCTTGTGGCTAAACATCAACGTGTTGAGAGAATACTTGGAGATTGAACTCAATATCCCACGTCTTTCGTTCAAGTTTGATGTCGAAAGAGCCATTGATGATTGGATTTTCATGTGTTTCTTCTGTGGTAACGATTTCTTGCCACATTTGCCCTCTCTTGACGTTCGTGATAATTCCATCGACCTTCTTGTGTCGTTATGGAAACAGACTTTGCCAAAGATGAACACATACATCACTTGTGATGGTAAACTTAATTTGGAAAACGTTCAGATCTTACTTAATGCCCTTGGACCACGTGAAGATGAAATCTTCAGATCCAGACAGGCCCAAGAAGAACGCAGAAACGGTTTCGATAAGAGACGTAAGGTTCAACAACAGATGGACAAGACGATCAAGAACCATTTCTTGAGTAATGTTACGAAAGGTAAGGCTGACAAAGGTACACTCACGCCAGTTGATAATATCCCATTGTTTGATGTCAATGGGAACTCCGTTGGTAAAGTGAATATGACCAATAGTGAGCTTGTACAAAACAGAGCTACCGTCAATGTAGCCGGAATGGGTGACCAAGCTGCACAAGAGAAACTTAACAATATTTCTCAAGGAATCAAGGAGGATACAGAAGTGAAACAAGAAGTTGTGGACTCGGCTAATAAGGCTAATGTCAGCGCCGCTGCTGCTTTGAGACAACAACTCCTTGCTAAAACATCCAAGGAGCCTATTGTTTCGCCTTCGTCTACGATCCCAGAGAAGCGTAAAGCCGAATCTCCAACACCTTCTTCTGTTTCTTCCGATTCCGAATCTTTCAACATGGACTTTGACGAAGACCCTGTGAAGCTCCATGAGCCTGGTTATGGTAACAGATACTACAAAACCAAGTTCCATGTCACTGACTCCGAAGTCTCCGATCTACGCAAAGAGGTTGTCAGACACTACGTTGAAGGTATTTCTTGGGTGTTGCTCTATTATTACCAAGGGTGTCCATCTTGGACATGGTATTACCCTTACCATTATGCACCATTTGCTTCTGATTTTATGGCTGTTGAACTTAAAGACTTGACTATTGAATTTGAATTGGGTCAACCTTTCCTTCCATATGAGCAGTTGATGTCTGTGCTTCCAGCTGCTTCTGGACATACATTACCTCCAATTTTCCGTCCATTGATGTCAGAACCTACGTCTCCTATCATTGATTTCTATCCAGAGGATTTCCCTATTGATATGAATGGTAAGAAGATGTCATGGCAAGGAATTGCATTACTTCCTTTTATTGATGAAAAGAGATTGTTGGAAGTTGTTCGTGCCCAATATCCAAAGCTCACAGATGCCGAAAGATCACGTAATGTTTCCAAACAAGAAGTTTTGGTTATTTCAAAACATAATCCAAATTATGGAAAATTCACTGAACTTTATAAAGAGATGGATATCAAGAGTGTTGATTTCCATTTCCATAAATCTTCTCTTGCTGGTTGTGTGATGCCTAATGCCGGATTTAATCTTGATGGTGTTCTTGATTGTCCAATTCAAGGTGGTGATCATGCATACATTGGTATTCCAATGAGTTTGTTCCTTCAAATTGATTATAAGATGCCACGCAAAACCACTGGAAAATCCATCATTTTGACTGGTTATATCAAACATCGTACTGTTTTAACACAGGAAGACAAGGATGCAGTAATCTATGGAGGAAATAACAACCGTGGAGGAAATGGAGGAGGACGCAGAAATTATTATAACGCACAAAAGACTGCTGAGAACATCATTGAAGTGGGTCCATTTGGTGATTCGTGTTATACTAAACGTTTTGGTGGATACAAAGCATTTTTGATGTTAGCTCAAAAACACAATGAAGATATGGAGAAACAAAATAGAATGAAGAATTTCATTCAAAGTGAAAACAGACATTATCACAGATTTGAAGAAGTTCCACGACCATCGAGAAATGGTTATTTGAGACGTTAGATTTTCTCTCTCTCTTTTTTTTCTTCTGTTAATGAATATTTTGATGACCATATTCTCTGATTCTCTCTCTACTATTTCATTTCCCAAAGTGTAAGATTTATAATTAGCTAAAAAGAAAAGAAAAATCACCCTCCAGCCAACCAAATACAAAACCCCATCCATATACCTCCTTACCAAATGTAAAAAGCAAACATATTTGAATCATGATAAAAAAAATTGATAAGAGTAGAGTAGTGTTGCTCATAGCCATGTATCTTACCAGAGATACAAAACAATACTAAAGCACACACACACACACTAGTGAAAACAGCAAAGAGCAGAAGTGAACAAAAGAGAATAACCAAAAAAAAAAGGGGGATCAGGTCAAATCATGTCATGGATCTACCCAGAGAAGCCAGGGTGGAGAATGTCAAGCCAGCACCAAGAGACATACCAACGGCAAAGCCAATGAGACCAGTCATGACTTCCCTCTTCAAGTTTGATTTGGTGGTTGTGGTGGTGTTCTTCTTCTTCACAATTCCATGAGACATCTTTTTGGTTTTGGCAAATGGAGAAGATGCTCTCAAAGGTAGAGGCATGGAGTTCTTCTTCTTACCAAACGCAACGACGGATGGGGATGGGTCTCTGTGACTAGTCAAGTTGAGGATGGAATCTCCGTTGGCTTCCAAGGCAGGTTTTATGGTCATGAGCTCGGTGGTGTCGTTGATCTTTGTAGACTCTGTCATCCCTGCCGGAAGATCCTGCATGATAATGTCACGGATAGCACCCATTTTCTTGAACTGCTCTGAAAAGTCCTCGGCAGGAGGCGATCCAGCAAGTTTTGTAATGGCCTTCTTCATGAGCATGATTGGTTCTTCCTCTGGCGCAGAATCGTCATCTTCATCAGAGAGA
The DNA here is from genome assembly GCA_030563225.1 of Petasospora hungchunana. NCBI lineage: Eukaryota > Fungi > Ascomycota > Saccharomycetes > Phaffomycetales > Wickerhamomycetaceae > Petasospora > Petasospora hungchunana. Next base: position 17,549 of record JAKUBL010000040.1, read on the forward strand.
AGTGGGATGATCATTGTGGTTGACTTGGTATCATTCACCACCTCCTTCCCCTTCGCTTCTTCCTCTGGCTCATCAAACAGGGTCAGGTCAATGGAATTGGATCTGCTCGAAGGTGTCGCTGGAGTCGCCTCCTTCTCTGCGCCATAATCACCAACAAGGTACGTGGTGTCCTCCAGCACTTCATCACCATCGAGTGCGGGGTGGCCCTCCGAGATAAGCGCAATTTCTGCTCTGGAGAGGTTCTTAAAGTCGAATGTCTGGGTATCCCTGTTGAATCCCAGGTAGGTGATCACGAGTTTACACGAGGATGACGGGGTGAAAGGTGACGTGAGCGTGTCCTTGGTGGAGCACACGAGCCCAACATTGCCTCCTTCGCCGAGCTCGAGGGTGCCGCACTCCCCATCGAGAAGCCGGCCGTTGACGACTGTTCCGTGGTGGGAAAACTCGTCGGTGACATACAGCTTGTACTCACCATTGTCAAGAGCCTCGACAGAGACGGTACAGTGTTCTTTGGAAACGGTACGGTCTGGGAGATAGAGGTTATCTTCACGGCACACGCGTTCTCCACGCCCGGTGCTGGAGGCACGTCCCACTGGGATTGAACCTGAGTGTGAGTCTTTGTCAAACACTTTGGAAAATGGAATCCTTCTGGTATTCATCATTGTGTATATAGTTGTTGAATAGATAAAGCAAAAGCACAAAAAAGAGGCAACTGGAAAGGTTTCATAATAGCAAGTTTGCCACTTTGTGACGTCTAAAACGAGTTCGCGGGGTTGTGAGCCCTTGTGTGTATGCTTAGTCAGCAATGCGTGTGTGAATGTATTTTTAATGTATTATTGTGTTTTCAATAATATAAAAGTTCTTATACACAAATTTTATACAGAGAATTTTGTTTTTTGTGAAATTGAATTGGAGATTCTCAACAATAAGAAGGAAGAAAGGAAAGAAGGGGAGAGAGAAACAGCTTGTCATAATATGTCTCTGTACTGTAGACAAAAAAGAGAGACCGGACAATGTGAAAAGCAGATTCTTCTCGACTAAAACAATGGGAAGGCTTTTTTGCTGTGTTATTATAGTCAATTGAGTCTTGTAGGATATGAAGGGCAGTTCTTTAGCTGATTTTACACTTATACAATTGTGTGTTCTTTTACATTTCAGATCTCTCAGCTATTGTTATTCTCAGAGTGCCCCTAACGTATTATAACACCCGCACACCACTTTTACTAACAATTTTTTTTTCTCCGTCTCTTCTGTAAAAGCGATGAGCTTTCTTTGAACACCAAAAAGATACACAAAGTTCTTGTTCTTGTTGTTCTTTTTTTTTCCACTCATTACTTTTACCCTTTGCATTCATCGATTGTCTCTTTAAAGCATCAAAAAAAAAGAAAAAAAGAAAAGAAGAACACCAACACTGGCCACACAAGATGACACAAACTAATGTCCATCGTTGTCGATTTGTGGATTACACTCCACCAACAATCACCTCTCTTGCATTTTCCCATGTCTCCACTCCGAAGTTCTCCCCTTCGGATCTCCGTTTGGCAGTTGGTCGTAACAACGGAGACGTTGAACTATGGAATCCACGTAGATGGATCCATGAACATACTCTCCATGGTTCCAAAGATCGCAGTGTCGAGGCATTGGCATGGTGTTGTGTTGAAGGTGAAGAACCAAGATTGTTCAGCATTGGAGGAACGTCCACTGTTGTTGAATGGGACTTGCGTACTGGTTCCGTGTTGAAAGAAACGGATTGTAATGCTGCTGTTGTGTGGTCTATCAGTACAAGTCCTGATCAAAAAACACTCGCAGTTGGTTGTGATGATGGTACTGTTGTTCTTCTCGATATATCCGGTGGTGTTGGATCTGTGGAACACAAGTCCTTTTTGCAGAGACAGGATGCTCGTGTCTTATCCCTGTGTTGGGCCGGTCAAGATAGAGTTGTTGGTGGATGTGCTGATGGTCGTCTCAGAGTTTGGGATTCTAATGACAGACGTCTTTTGTCCACGATGAGAGTTGACAAGAGTAAGACGGAAAGTACGTTGGTGTGGAGTGTGTTGTATCTCCCACTTCGTAATCAGATTGTATCTGGTGATTCTACTGGATCTATCAAGTTTTGGGATTTGACCCATGCTACTCTCCTCCAGAGCTTCAAAGTTCATGAAGCAGATGTCCTTACACTTACAACAGATATTGCAAATGATTCTGTGTTCACCGCGGGTGTTGATCGTAAGATCTTCAAGTTCCAACAAGTGGAGCATCAAGGTCAGAAGAAATGGCTTAATGTTTCCAACAGACTTTTCCATTCAAACGATGTGCGTGCGATGGTTTCTTATGAATCCAAGAACTTTGACCTTCTCGTTTCTGGTGGTGTTGAAAAGAATATTGTGGTGAGTGGAGTCAAAAGTTTCACTGATGGACAGTACCGTAAACTCGGAATCATTTCACAGAAGAAGCACGTTGTGTTAAACAAGCGTGAGAGACTCATTGCCATGTGGCAGGAGCAAACTGTCAAGATCTGGAGACTTGTGTCAAAGTCTCTTGATGAGAATGAGAATGAGGTTCTGAAGGAATCCTACGAGTTGGTGGCCAAGCTAACACTTGCTGATGAGGAGAACATCACCACTTGCGAGCTTTCCGAAGACGGTTCTCTCCTTGCTGTGGGCCGTCTCGGAACCACAAAGCTGTTTAGGCTCAAGAAAAAGGGTCAAAAGCTCGCAGTGTCGAAGATCGCATACCCGGCACTCAATGCCCTTGGATCCACACATCTGAGCTTCTATGGAAACACGCACCTCCTTGTGTCTACACCGGAGAATGAGCTCTTCAAGTTATCGGTGGAAGATGTGGATGCTGAGCCAGTGGAGTACACGCTATCCGAGTTACCACGCAATTCCAAGTCCAAATTGCCGTACGCTGAGAATGTGTCCGCTACTGCTCTGCATCATTCGACCCTCTATGTTGTCCGTGGCGCTGCGGTTGACGCTATTGATCTCGAGAGCGGCGAATGCACCGCCTTTGTGCGTCTCTCGAGCACCATCACCAACGTCGCTGTGTCCCGTGAGGCATTGGCTGTTATCACGTCCGAGGGAAAGCTCTACGAATTCTCGTTGACAACATCTTCGCTCACCAGATGGTCCCGGGCCAACTCTGAGTTCCTTCCACACGATTTCCTTTCTCAGGAACCAGCATTGGGACTCTTTTACTCTACACAGAAACTATTTGTGTATGGAGCATCATGGTTATGCTGTTTCGATCTCGAATTGAACGTCGCTATCGAGACGACAAAGCAGAAGAAGCGCACTCGTTCCGGCTCGATGGTGGAGAGTGACGATGACGATGATGAGATGATGGTGGTTGTGCCAGAGAGAGAAGCGCTTCTCAAGACTGATTCATCTGCTTATGCTTTATCGCATAACTATCAGAGTGTTTGTTATGCTGGTGTCTTGTCTGATGATGAGATGCTCGTCGTTGAGAGACCTCAATCCGCTTTGAAGCAGCCACCAGCCTTTAAATTGCAGCAGTATAGATTTTAAAGATGTGTGTTTTGTATGTGAAAGACATCAAAGTAAAACAAATGTAAACAAACACCTAAGCAAACACGTAAGCAAAGTATACAAATGTGTAAACAAATGTGTAAACAAACAACAACAAACAACAACAAACAACAAACAACAAACAACAAACAACAAACAACAAACAAACAAACAACAAACAACAAACAACAAACAACAAACAACAAACAACAAACAACAAACAACAAACAACAAACAATAAACAACAAACAATAAACAAACAAAACAAAATGAATCCAGAAGAAGAGATCAAGTCACTCACTGCGACACTTCAAGTTCTTCGTGGAGTTGAACGAATCACTGCCAGCATTACAAGGGACGTTTCGATCGCAACATCCAACCACACTGTGCTAAACGCATCGCTACTTCGACTCAAAGAAAAAGCGCAAAGGCTTGAGTAAATGACTTAATTTAACTATACAATTTTTCCCACAAGGTCCTGTTCTTCAAACCCTTCCTCCATCCACAGCTCGCCAACACGGATCACCACTCCGGTACACACTACAGCCCCCAAAAACACCTTGTCAAACCAGTTGTCCACCACCGCCATCTCCAGTCCACTCGTCAACATCAGTTCGCTGATCCTGGACCCGACGCTCTGTGTCAGGTTCGACTTGAGGATGGCGACAGTGGCGAGGACATACACTCCCATCAATTCAGATACAACGAGGTTCTTAATGACGCTGACGGACTTTTGGTTTTGACGTGATGTTTTGGTTCCAGATGACTCCAATTTGGTTAGATCAATGGGCAAGAAACGATAGAGATGGGTCAATGTCATAAACACACCGTTGAACGAAAGAAGGAAAAGTACTCCGGAAAGTGCAAAACTCACCTGATTGACCAAAAACTCTTCATCATCAACAGGGTAGAAGATCGCTGCAATGTGTGCCAATGTCAACACCAACGGATCGGAACGGGACGTGTTGATGTCGTTGGAGCGTATGTATTGCAACAAATGGACAATGGACACCTGTAGGATCTTAAAGACGCAATAAACAGATACAACGCTTGAAACGAGCGTTGCAACTTGTCCGTGTAGCCCGCGATGAGAAGCTGTTGGTTGTGATAAGCTATCCAGCACTTGTTGAGCCCGAAGAAGCTTGACATATATGTCGTTCTTGATCATCTTGAGCGAATTGATCTCAGTCTTGAGTGTGTTTTGTTCGGTAGGCTGTCTGTTGAAGAGCTGATGGAGCTCCATGAACGACCCTTTGGGTACTCTATTGTTGTTGTTGTTGGTGTTTAGTCGCTGGTTCATGGAGCCATTTTCTCCCCCATCAAGTCGTTGTCTGTAATCCATTTCCTTCACACTGATCATATCCTCTGAGTTCTTGAGTGACTTCTCGAGTGATTGGACTTTCAACCTGGCTTCTTCAAGGGAAATCTTTTGTTGTGGTGTGAATCTCTTGTAAAGAACATAGTACACCGTGGAAAACGAACCAACACCGTTCAATATAGCCATCAACGTCACCCCGATGATACTCACTCTTTGCACGTAGTAAGATAAGAAACCGGCACCATCCACCACTCTGAGATCTGTGAATTGGTAGAAATTGGAAACGAATAACAACCATGCACACATTAATGAAACACTCGTGATGGTCTTTGCAGATGTATTATCCAATACATTTGACTTGAAAAGCTTGTTAATGAGCAAATAACATGTCATTGCCGGTTGGAAGAAAACAAGGGACATTACAATTGTGAAAAGAACAATGTCCCATAGTTTATGCTCTGTTGAATCTGTCATGATATTCCCATTTAATTGTACCAGAATAAATTCAATTATAACAATAGTACATGTGACTGTTGCTGTAAATGAGATTCTTGCTGCTTTCTTGACGGCTTCAACATGACTCTTTGTTTTCCCGTCTTCGTCCGAAGATGCTATCAGTTGTAAAATATTAGATGATGATGCAGTGTGTAAAAGTGATGGCATTGGATTGGATGAATTGTTAACGCTTTCAAACAGCTTAATGATATGAAACCATGAATATCGATACGTATAATACGCCACTGTTATTCCGGACAAGACATATAAGAGTAGACTGTACATCTCCAAGTCTTTTCCTGTATGTGTTTGTGTCTTCTTTTAATTTTGTCCTGCTTTTTTTGATGTTGATAACGTAATATGTTTTTGTTTTTGACTTTGACACAATAATCCAAAAAATCTTTAGAATTGTGTGTGTGGGAATAAAAAATAAAGTCCCCCCTCCATATAACAGTGTCACATGACTTGTCTCGGACGTCTTGCCAAATCAAGCGAAAAAAAATTGCGAAAAACGTTGACGCATCTCGACGCAATCTTTTTTTTGTTTTTTCCTTTCCCTCCTGGGCAATTCTCGGGGATCCCACAAACCTCCCTGCGTCATCTTTTTCGCCAATTGGCAAATGTCTTTTAACTATGACTTGTAGCAATCGCGCCAAAATCCTGCCAGAATCGCAATTTTTGACTAATTTGGTAATGTGTGTGCTTCGCCACTTTTTATATTTTTTGGAGGGGAGGGTGACGCCTTGTAGTGGGCGCTTTCATCAAAGTTTCTTCATAAAAAAAAACAGCAATCATTGACTTCTTATTTATTGAAAAAACATTGAAAACTACCTCCTAAAAAAACTGACTTTTTGTTTTGTCATCACAAGAACTTTCAACCAGTTTTCGCAAAACACACGCGGGGATATTTAAAGCGGACGACCAAAAAAAAAAAAAAAAAAACACAGCACCAAAAAGTTAATCACACACACTTTCAGGACACACACACAAACACACACCAACTTTCAAAAAAACGGACGCAATCCACTAACTGATCCAGAAACACCAACCACTTTTTTTTTTGAAAAAATCAAAGCCATGCACAGAACAAACTCTGACCGTGATGGACGTCAGAGACCTCCACTCAACCGTCCTTTCTCTTCCAACAACCCATTCCGTAACGCGTCCTACGACTCCAACATTGGACGTGGCGACGCCGGTTTCAACAGTTGGGTCGAACGCAACCAATCACAAATGAGTTTCAGTTCTGATGATGAAGAAGGAGAATTCTTCAAACCAGCAAGACCAGAATATGACAGAACAAGCAGTACAGGGTCTGGATCGTAAGTAATTCTTGTCGCTTGTCCCCCAGCTTTTTTTTTTTTTGTTTTTGCCCCTTTTCCCATACACTGTGTGTGAGCCCTGCTTTCCTTGCTTATCCCCCCCCCCCTTGATCGAAACAAACTTACACTTGGTGTTAACATTTGATCCATTTCATCCTTCCACGTAATTATGGAGTCAGAGATGAAGGGAGACAGACAGTTTGAACGGAATTTTATTTTTTTTTTATTCAGGTGCTTGTCCCCTGTTTCCGCCTTGCATTCCATCTGTTTCATCAATGTCAGAGAAGAAAGGTTCGAGACCTTTTCTAAAGGGGGGTGGGAACTGGTTCAATTACGCGCTGAATCATTCAGGTACCAAGTTTTTGACGTATTAATTACGCTTAGCTGTCCATTGGAAGAGAGAGCAATAATAACAAACAAAAAAAAGGAGGAGACAATATATTACGGAGAGCTTTTTGTTTATACTAACGATATCTTCAGTATGCCGCCACCACGTTCTACTACAGTTCCATACGGACAGTCCGTGTCCCGTACATCAACAGGAAGCAAAGACAACGACCTGCCCTCTTATCCACGCAAGACAACCACAGACTACTACACATCTGACGAAAAATCCAGAAGACCGTCTGGGACAACCGGTTCTGATCTTCCACCTTCATATGAAGAAGCTGCTGGTCCACGCGCTACAACAAAGGAATACCCACGCGAGAAGCAGACTTCGCTCTCCTCTTCTCAAAAGTACATGGAGGAACACAAGACCAGAGTCAATCGTGAGTGGCCAGGAGATAGTAAGAGTTCGTCTTCTCGTTCAGGAACTCACAAGACCAGAGAACACAGATCCCACAGCCACAGTCAGTCCAGTCGTCGTCCGTCCGAACCTGGTGCTACGTCATCGAGACATCGCTCGTCCCGTGAACACAGATCGGACAAAGAACGCAGAGAACACAAATCGGACAGAGAACGCAGAGAACGCAGAGAGCGCAAGTCTTCTTCAAAGTCCAAGGACAAAAACGCTCCACCAGCTAAAAACGTCGATACTATCGATAAACTTGACGTCACTGGTCTCTTTGGTGGTGCCTTCCACCATGATGGTCCATTTGATGCTTGTACCCCACATAGAAACAAGGACCAGAAGTCTGCTCCAGTTCTTGCATTCCCAGCTGATGGACCAAACAACTCTATCAGAGGCAAAGGCCCAGTCTCTAAGGATGCCACTCTCCGATACATTCAAGGCCTTGAAGATGATGATGATGACCTATACATGACCTCTGTTTCGGGAAAGTATTCCCGTGGTGCAAACGGGTCTGATAACACATTGGCTGCAATCAAGCAGGATGCCAACATCATGGCTTTCGACTCAAATGCTAAGGCTACTCCAGTGCACGGTGAAACTACGTTGGGTCTTGGATCATCCACTTTCCTCGATGGAGCACCAGCTGCTCAGAGTGCCATTGCTGAAGAGGCTAGCAAGTCTGGTCTTAACAGAAAGAAGTCTCTCAGACAGAGACTTACAGGTGACACATACACTCCGCCTGTGCCATCTGTGAAAATGAACATGCCAGCTAACGATCGTACAAAGTCTGTGGAAAGACTGAATGTTCAGGAGGGTGGTAATTCGCTATTGAAGAGAGTAAAGAGTTTGAAGGTCGGCAGAAGCAGATCTTAAGGAGTTTACTTCTTTTGTTTTTGTTGTTTTATCTTTTGTGTTTTTTATGTTTTTGTGTTTCTTTTTTGCAAGATATTAAAGACAGTTTCGTTTTGTTTGTATATTAGTAGTTGTTACCATTATATGTAGTGTGTCTTTTTGATTGTTGTCCCTGGCGTCTTTTGACGTTTTTTTTTTTGGGCACAGCCCACGCCGCCAAAAGCACGGGGGATCAGGCAGCAAGCGAAATTTCAGATGGAACAAGTTCAACATACCGCCTCGATATTATCAGGACAAAGTTTTCCGTTAAAGACATTGAAAGTTGATGTCGCAGTACCATTCGGGCAACTGTAAAACTTCTCCTCTCAACTCAATTGCACCTTAAGACGTACCGACACGACACGGACACGGAGACACAGACAAGTCTTTGACACATCCTCCGCATCTATCTACATACACACATCAACCATTGCAAGTGCAAAACTTCGTGCCATTATGTCAAGGGAACCCGTCACCAACCCTGCACTTGAAGGATACAATGTTGTTCGCAACTTCTGGGGTCACTTCTGGAATCCTCAAAAGGGGACATTCACTTCTCCTCGTCCAAGATGTTCCGGAACATACGGTGATGAGAACAAGTTCAACGTCTGGTCTGTGGCTGTGGCTGTACAAGCCATTGTTGACGGTGCGAGAATTTATCCCCAGGAACTTGGTCCTCTCATTGACCCGGCAGTGAAGGCTCTTTATCGTTACAGATCACCATCGTACTATGGTTACTGTGCCGTGGAGAACTTCAACGGCAACAACGATATCTATTACGATGATGATGCCCAAGTTGCGAGTGCTCTTATCACGGCTTACGAAGTTACACACAATAGAGAGTATCTAGATCGTGGCCGTGAACTTGTCAGATATCTGATGGGTGGTTGGAATCAAGATAGAGGTGCCAAAGTCCAAGGTGGTGTCCTTTGGCATAGAGACAAACCATACATCAGTGCCATTTCCACAAACGAAACTGCTTTGGCGTGTTTGAGATTGGCGAAATTCATCCCAAATGAAGCGCAGACTTATGTTGGATTCGCTGCAAGATGCATTGACTGGTTGGTGGATACGCTTTTGGACAAGAACGAATATACAGTCCTTGATGGTATCGACAAGAACAGTGACAGCCCGAATGGAATGAAGTGGACTTACAACACTGGAACAGCACTCAGTGCTTGTACTCTTTTGTACGAGTTCACGCATGATCAGAAATGGCTGAATCATGCCAATAACCTCGCTGCTGCTGCCACTGACAGAAACAGATCTATCTTCTGTCGTGATTGGGTAGAGGCTGGAAGACGTTTCTGGAGGGATCCATCTTACTTCATTCAACTTCTTGTGGAAGGTCTTGCTGACTATCTTCTTGTTGTAGGAGACAAGGCACCAGAGTCCACAGTCAAAGCCTGTAAGAACGAGATTCATAGACATCTGGACTTCTTCAGAAAGTATCACTATGATCCAAAAGACGGTCTCTACTTCCAAATGTTCGAAGTGTGGAGACTTTCACCAGAGCACTATGAACTGGTCAAGGAGCAGTTTGGAACTGTCAAAGGATTCGATCCAAATCCAGAAGAGAGAGCGCAAGAAGGTGGCGGTGATGTTTTGGACAAACCGATGGTAAAGACACTAATTGGATCTGGTGCAGCTGCAAGAATTTGGTTCCAGGCTGCGCGTGTCCTGCCAGAACTCAATGGCAAGACATTCTAATGTGACAGAACTCTCTTGTCTTGTACGTTGACACAAAAATTGCGATGTAGATTATGCTTTTTTGCGAGATCTAGAGTTTTTTTGCGCATGTCTTTGACATGGCGTCGCATGTTCATCACTCAATATTTACAATCTACGCCATATCGCTGGTGTGAATCAAATATATCGTTGTTATATAAGTTTTTTTTTTGCAAATATTGCGTAACATATAAAGTTGATAGAACAGTCTGATGGACATTTAGAGACATGCACTGTGGATATTCGAACGGACATACATGGCGATGAACATCATAAAAGCAAAATACCCCCATTAAATTAGAATGTAAAGCGAGCATGTCACACAGCCGCGATGTATATATGTTGAAATAGATGTGCGTGATCCATGCGATGCAATTATATAAACTAAACCCCTCTCTTTGTAATGTTCTCTAATCTTCCTTCACTTGGCATCCAAAGGCTTTTTGACAACGAAAAGCATCATTGGCGTGAAGAGCTTCTGCTCACCACCGGCAACAAGACCAACAGCGGCCTCCTCCAAAGCCAAAGTCACCTTCTGGGAGCCAGCTGGAGCAATGCCAACCTTCTCGAGCATACCGAGCATGGCGGTGGTGAACTTTCTTCCGAGGTTAGAGGTTCTGAAGAAGGTCGCAACGTCCGAGAGGGTCTGGATGTACTTCCAGTCACCAGTCAATGGGTAATACCATGGGATGTCGTCGTCCATGTCAGCGAGGTCCTGCTCAAACTCAATCTCGAACCCGACATTCTTCAAGGCTTGTCTGGCAACGTCAACCTTGTACATCTTTGGAATACCGTCACCGATCTCAATCTCGTAGGCAATCTGTCTGTGGTCCTTGTTTGTCTCGTCGTACTTGTCGGTCATGACCCACTCGTACACACCAAAGACACCACCTGGCTTGAGAACCTTGTAGATCTCGCCGTAGACACCCTCGAGAACTGGGGCGTGCACAGTGGCCTCAATGGCATACACAGCGTCGAATGTCTCTGGCTCAAAGTCCATCTTCATGAAGTCGCCCTTGACAAAGCTGAGCTTGTCAGCCAGGCCGGCGTTTCTGGCGTACCAGTTGGCCTTTTCGATCTGGTAGTCGTTGTTGTTGAGACCGACAACGTTACAGTTGGTGAAGCGACAGATCTCACGGGCTGGCCCACCGACACCACAGCCGACATCAAGAACCTTCCAGCCGTCCTGAATGCCAATCTTGGAGGCGAGGTAGTGCTCGTGGCGCGCAGTGGCCTGGCGGAATGGCTCACCCTTGTAGTATCTCGAGAAATGGAAAGAAGTACCCCAGCCGTATTCGTAGAAGTCTGTCACGACGTTGTAGTAGGAGTGCGTGCTCTGGTTGTAGTCCTCGAGACGTCTCTGTTCGGCCTCAGCATCGGTCTTGCCGTCCCAGTGCTTGAGGTAGTCGCCCACGGCGACCTTTTGGGCGTTCTTGTCCTTGGAGAGGATGGCACCGAGCCCGGACTTGGAGCCGGCGTTGGAGCCGTGGAGGGCCTTGGAGAACTCGGCCTGTTTGCTTCTGATTTCCTGGGTCATTTTCAAAGTGTTGAACTTGCGGTGAGAGGAGGAGCGGGTCCGGGAAAAGGAGAGACGGGGCGGTTTTTTTATGTTGACGTTTTCGTGTCTGTCCGAAAAAGACAGACTGCGTGTGCGCGTTTAGCCTTTTTTTCGCTGTTAAACGACGCGTCCTAAACGAACCCTGCTAAACGAGCTTAAAATACGAGAAAAACTCTAATACACAAAAAGAATAACCATAAACCCTCCCTTTTTGATATTATTTAAAAATAAAACTGCCCTAATATAACGTTTCATTCCATAGAGACATCGCCATCGCTGTCGACGCTGGAGCTCACTTGCTGCTCGTCTGCGTCTGGAGTGGGTGTCACTGGCGCGTCCTCCTTCTCCTTGTCCTCCTCCTCATCTTGCAGGAGGATCCGACTCTGTTCTCTCTCAAAGTCTTCATCAACATCCTCCTCTTCACTTTGGTCCTCTTCGTCCTGTTCAAGAATGACGGAAAACTCCTTCGTAGTTGGGTCCTCGGCTTCTTTGGCCTGGGCCTCCTCGTAAAGCGTTGAGATCTTACTGCTGAACTTGGCGAATGCTCGTTTGGACTTCACGTCCAAGTCCTCGATATCCTCACCAAATGTCTCAAGCTTGTTCATGAGTTTCTGTAACTGCTGATATCTCACACCAGGCCCGATAATCAACTTTGACAAGATAGCAACCACCATTCTTCTGTACTTTTGAGATCCTACGGAATCAAAAGATGTAAACAAATCCGTAGCGAGGATCGTATGCGTCTCGGATTTTCCAACTTCTTCAGAATCGGTGTTGACCACGTTGTTTGGGTCCGTCCAGTATACGATCTGTTGTAGCACGTTTTGTGGAGATACCATCTCACTCTGTTCTTCGTCCTCTGACTCAGCGTGCGCCTTGTAGAATCTGGAGAATGCATCAGCGGCAATCTTGCTCATCTTCTCCTGATGCTGACGATGCGAGAAACAGTAGACTGGTAAACAGAACGAGAATGCCTGCAGTAAACTCTGATTTTCGGCATTTGAAGGGGTAAAGTATGTCAAAACCAATGTCTCCAACAACTCATCATCAGTCAAAATGTCAGCAAGATAAAGTTTGCACAATCCTTCAGCACAGAGAGCTTGAAGCTTGGGGAGCTCTTCGTTCTTCAAAGTTCTGTAGAGCAACTTGTGGAAAGATAGAGAGTCGACGCCGTCTTCAGAGTCTAAAACTTTGGTGCTGTGAACAGATAAGATATCAAAAATAGCCTTGAGGGAAACCACACGGAGCTCTTCATGACCACGGGACAAGCAAAGACCAAACAAATACAATTGAGAGATTGCCAGTTGCAAATCCAAGAGACATGACAATCCAAGTGCTTCACAGCCAAGTTCTCTAATCTCCGGTACTTGACTTCTCACAGCTGGGTTGATCAATGTATCAATAAGGGACTCGACTGAGATGTTGTTGGTCAAAGGCTCATTGATCAACTTCAACATACACTTGCAGATAATAAGACAGTGGATCGTAATTGTCTGCTTCCCAGCATCGTCCATCTCTTCTCCTGAATCACTGATATCAGTGATAATCTCTGTGACCATAGTACAAAAGTCCCTTTCACTGATGGACAATTTGCGCAAAACTTGCAAAGAAACAGCCACGATACTTTCTGGTAGACGGTCATTTGCCAACGAAGATCTGACGACTTGTAACATAACTCTTCTTCCGATCTCATCGCTGAAGTCGTAATTGACCGTGATTTTGAGCAACTGCTCAATAAGGAACTCAGAATCTTCGATATCATCGGTACTTTCCAATTTCTTTCTTCTCTCGAGATAATCTGTCAAAAGATGAGCCAACTCTGCCGATTCTGGATAATTCTCATCAATAACGTCATTTAGTGTGTTGGTAGTGCAGTGCTCATAGAACGATCTGGCCAAAAACGCAATCTCCGGCGTCAATTTTGTCCAAATTTCCTTCGGGAAACTGATCTTGGAAGTCAAATCTCTTCTGAAATTGAAAAACTTCTTCATGGCAAGCTCTGCAACTTCTGATTTCGTTATATGGAGTCTCTCAAGCAATTCGATCAAATCACCATCAATCGTGTTCAACCAATCCTGGGCAAACATTTTTACGCAAGCATTCTGAACTGATTCCTCACGATCTTTCAATCCCCATAAAAGCAACTTTTCTCTGGTTTTGGAACCGATCGTTCTGAAGTCACCCATCTCCTTGATAATACGTGAGTAGACCAACCTTCTGTTGATAGAGTTCGTGTCCTTGGCTCTCTCAAGCAAATAGTTTTTAGTAACTGCTGTCTTTCCAAGGTTTAATAAAGCTGCTCTTCTCACTTCGGGACTTGGATCATTTTGGATGGCAACAAGCAACTTTGCGGTAGCTTCGTCAACGCCACCTTCTTGCTCCTCCTCTGTGTCTTGGAATCTGGATATACAGCGGAGTGCCATTATTCTCACAGTCGACTCCTTATCGTGTAATCTCTTGTCCAACTGAAACAAAAGGGACTCGTAGAGCTCATCGTCAATTTCACCAAGGCCACCCATTGTCAAATCCAAAAACTGTACGACACGGTAGCGGACATTCTTATCCTTGGCTTCAATACCTTTGAGCAAGTGCGTTGTGAAGCTATGCACAAACCTGGTGAAAATGTTATCTTCAATCACCTTTTCGTCATCGTCCTCCTCTTCATCCTCGTCCTCCTTCTTAAAATCAGCCTCCAGACTCATCACAAATGAAGCAACAAGCTTTGCGATCCTGTCGCCAGCCGCTTCTGAGCGTTTGAGTACGAGAACCTTGTTCACCAGCTGGCAGAAGAAGTGGTTGAATGTGTCCTCCAATTCAAGATCGGCCGCTCTCTTTTGGATGGCCTTGAGAAAGTGGATTTGCTTCCGGTGCCCAGCGGCAGACTGCTGGGAGTCCTGGAAGACCTGGGCAAGAGCCTTGTGTATCTGCTCCGGCTCCGAGAGCTTCTGGGTCATGTGATGTGCGTGTTTGACGACTGCTGCCATTGTTAGGGGCCTTCCGATCTTGTATCTGGAAGCCTTCTTCTGAAAGTGTAAACAAAAGTCATCTTCGAAAAGTAAACAAACATCGCGAATGCCGGGTAACTGCGGGTATCTAACCAAAACCCGGGTAACTTTTGTTGTCACCGGCGGCGGTGAATCAAAAAAAAAAGCTGAGATCGGTGTGAGTGGTCTAGACTTTTTTTTTTCTTAATCTCTCTCTCTCTTGTCTGCGCCTAATTTTTTTGAAGTCTCTCTTGGTTGCAAGATTTCTGGCTTCTTAGACCTTTTTTTTTGTTTCGATTCGGTCTGCGTATTTTGTGTGTTTTTAGCGTATATATTTCTGGAATCTTATTCCCCTTACATTGTTAGCCTGTTCCCTATTCTCAAGTAATCAAGTACCCCCAAAAAACTACTTTATCCGTCTAAAGAAGCACACTAATGTAGTCCCCAGATCTGTTCTAGTCCCAATGGTGAGGCCGAGGCGGAGAAATCCAAATTTAGTATCAGATCGAAAAGATTTCCGAGAGGAGTCTCTATCTCTCTCTCTCTCGCCCTCCGCTGCCCACCAAAACCAGACCCTGTACTGTGGAGACAGTCTTTTATTGATACACCGTCTTCCTTCAAATCCATCCCAGTCCCATAGCCTAGACTGGCCCACCCATCGTAATCCGCATAGCCTCTCTCTTTCTTTCTTTCTCCCTCACATTCCCGAATCTGAGGCACCTCAGACAGTTGAGAGCCACCCCCTGCGTACAAAAAAAGAAAAAAACTTCTGAGTGATCTCTCTCTCTCTCTGGTTCTTTCATCCTTTTCGCTTATACCCACACTATACACATTCTCACTGAAAAGAGACATGCTATCTCAAAGGTGTTTCCTGGCGCTCACGTTGGCGCTCCTCCTGTCTTTGTCCGATGCCCAAGATACCACATCTCTCGACGTTGTCCTCGGTGGTGCCGCTGCTACAACAGTAGCCACCACAGATGCTGCCTTCACGACTCTCTCAGCTATCAGTAATGCTGATTCTGGTGAGGATGGGGAGGATGGAGATGATGATGATGACGATGACAATAATAGTACCAGTACACGTCGATCCTCCTCTACCACCACCAGGGGCTCGTCTTCAGGTGCTGGTGCTACAACCTCCCCTTCGACTCTCACCGGATCTTCTTCTACTGGTTCAACGTCTACACAGGCCACATCTGCATCTGCATCCCTCCGTTCTTCTGATACCACAGCCTTGAGCTCAAATCACACATCATCGAGCATCGAGCCGACATCGTCGTTTGAGTCTAGTCCATCATCATCAGCTGTCTTAGCATCATCCACCTCGTCTGAGATGTCCTCATCATCCCTTTCCACCATAAGTTCATCTTCAACGGAAATGGCCTCATCGACCATTTCTTCTTCATCATCCATACCATCCTCTACAAGCCAGTCATCAACTTCTTCTCCTTCTTCTTCCTCATCTTCTCAAGCACCGGTTACGTCTGATGTGACCCACGTTGTCACTGTCACATCTGTCTTCACTTCAAATGGAGAGACATTCACCTCAAAGAGTTCTTCTACAATGTCCTCGAGCTCAACCACATCACACGGTTCATCTGGTCTTTCACAGCACAATAGAATCGTTATAGGCTGTGTCGTTGGTATTGTTGCACCAGTCTTGATTGCAGGCTCTTTGTTCGGTGCCTGGTGGTACAGACGTAAGAACAAATCGCTCGATCACTCTGGCCAGGAGTGGCAGGACGAAGAAGAGGATGATAACGCCGATTTTGACCCTGACGCAACCATGAACAAAGACACCAGTGTCAATAAAGCTGTCAACTTCTGATTTATAGAGTGCTAGATTTCTATATATGATCTGATGAGTGTAACGAAGGAATTATTAATTAGTAGGCACTCTTGTAAAACTACCGAAATGATAAAATGTCTGAAAATCCCCGGGTTTTTTTTGTGTTATTCATGAAATTCATTCATTTCAGTTCATATATTCCCAAGCTGACATATCAAAATCACCGAAATTGGGAGCTGTTTATTGCAATTTATGTTCATCAGAAGGAGCCAACAAATTCCCGTTCGAACACGCCAATCCCGCATTTAGAGCACATTGTACGCTATATACATTACGAAATATTCTTGACTGGTTCTTAAATACTATCATCGTGATTCTTGAGATGATTTCCAACTAACAGTTAGCTATTTATTGAATTTTAGTAAACCACTATTTGTCAATAGTAGTTTGAAGGTGAGAATCTGAGATCATGGCTTCTACCGGAATAGGGCCGCAAAAATAAATAAATTTTATTCGTGCTGATGGTCTCAAAATTAGTGTTTTACGATACTTTACATTCTTATAATCAAGATTATGTTATTACAGCTATACTATGTCACACAAATTTTTTCGGTTTATTGGTTGTCTAAAGTGCGTTATGTGCACAGACACAGATTCCGGTCACGCGTCAAGTCTACAAAACAAACCCAATAATAATACGTACAACAACGCTTTTTTTGTTCATTCTTCTAACGATAACTCTAGACTTTTAGTTCAAGACTGCCTTGAGGACTTGCTCGTATGGAGCGTCCAAGCCAGTCCAGATCTTAAACTGTTCAACACCCTGGTTGACAAGCATCTCTGCACCCTTGATCGTAGACCAACCGAACTTTGTAGCCACTTCCATGACTGGAGTGAACTCTGGCTTGTAAGCAGCATCCAAAACATGACCTTTGCTCTTTTCAAACAATGTCTCTAGTCTAGTAAGAAGGTTTGCATCGATAGGCTTGTCGGCAGGGATACAAGACACCGCAACATCAATTGATGAAGCAGCCTTGGCAGATGCATCATCACCTATGATCTCAACACCATATACCTGGAATTCAGAAGCCAAAGGTGTCAACTTCTCCACGGTTCTGTTTGTGATGTAAATTTTCTTACAACCAAGCTTGTGCAAAGCATAGATGGCTGCTCTCGATGTACCACCAGCACCGATAACTAAACCAGTGGAAGCAGTCTTCACACCGTGGGAAATGAACGAGTTCTGAATACCCTTGTAGTCAGTGTTGTAACCTGCAAATTTACCTTGTCCCAATGGAACGATAGTGTTGCAAGACCCAATCTTCTCAACAGACTCATCAACTTGGGTAAGAAGAGGAATCACATCCAGCTTAAGTGGGATAGTAACGGCACAACCACCAAAAGAGGCATCTTCCATCAACTTAGCAACATCAGATGCATCAGTGGTCTCAACCTTGGAGAAATCGTGTGGCAATCCGAACGCCTCGTAACAGGTCTGATGAAGAACCGGGGATCTGGAATGACCAACAGGGGAACCAACAACGTAGAAGTTCTTTTTAGGAGTCTTGATAGCCTTGACATAGGCGATCAACTTCTTCTTCAACTCAGCAAAGTGGCCCTCGTGCTCACAGAAGTGAGAGTGGAACTTGTGAGTGCGGACCTCAGCGTACAAGCTCTCTCTTCTCTCCCAGATGGAACGAATGTCATCAGTGTCAAGAGGCGGTCTGGTAATATCAGCACCAAGGAATTCGGCAACCTCATTGATGTCTCTCTGCAACTCAAGAACGATGCCCTTCTTCTGAGCGAATTCCTTCATGAGTTCTCTGGCAGCACTGCTCTCAACAATACCACCACCAGTAGTAATGACACATGACTTACCGTTTTTCGAAAGAGCCTCCTTGAAGATCTTGAGCTCTTCAACTCTGAATTCCTCCCAGCTCTTCTTCTTGATATACTCTCTGATATCACCATATCTCTCCTCAAAGATCATGTCAAGATCAACGTACTTATAACCCAAAGCTTCAACGATCCATTCACTCAGTGTAGTCTTGCCAGCAGCTCTCATTCCGACGACAACAATGCTCGCTCTTGAAGGAATGCTCGCATCTTCCGGTTCAAAACCATCTAATTGGGCCTCGAGCTGAGAGTGGAGGACATCCCACCAACCAGGCCAAGTCTTACCAGTACAGTGACGCTCTTCAACGGTGACGGAAGATCCCTTGACCATGCCAGCAAGCAAGGAGAAGGACATCGCGACACGGTGGTCATCGTAACAGAAGATACCGCACTTTGGAGTCTTCAACTCAGAAAGAGAGACACCATAAATGTCAATACCATCATCACCGCCAACGGCAGTCACACCAAACTTGGCCAATTGAGTACACATGGCGGAAATTCTGTCACATTCCTTGACACGCTGGTTTGCAATACCATAGATTGAAGTCTTGTTCTCCTTGCCGTCAGTGGCAATGGCGGCAACAACAGAAGCAGTCAAAAAGGCATCAGTCATTGGCTCCATGTCAACGGATGGGAGAGACTTCAATCCACCTGGAGCAGGACCAGTGACTGTGGTAGATGTAGCAGTTTGGTTCACAGTACATCCCATTGGTTCGAGAACGTCCTTGGCGAAACGAGCATCACCTTGCAAGGAAGTGTAACCAATGTTTGGAATGGTGACAGTGGTACCGGTCATAGCAGCGAATGCAAGAGGATAAGTAGAAGAAGAAGCATCAGACTCGATAACGAACTCCTTTGGTGCAATGTAACAACCTCTTGGAATTTCATAGATGTAACCTGGCAAGATTTTCACATCGATACCGAATTGTTTCATGAGAGCAATGGTCATGTCAATGTAGAGGACAGAAATTGGTTTACCACCCACAAGTTTCAAAGTAACTGGTTCTTCGGCATATGGAGCTGCCATGAGCAAAGAAGACACATATTGGGAAGAAATGGTGGCGGAAAGTTCAATGACACCACCCTTGAGTGGCTTGTTGGCAATCTTCAAAGGCAACGAACCCTTGTTCTTCAAGTACTCAACCTCAGCTCCGTTGGAACGTAAAGCATCCACAAGATCGGCAATAGGTCTCTGACCCATACGGGCATTACCAGTCAAGTAAGTATACTTGGAGTCGGCAGTTGGCTTGACCAAAGTGGCCACAGAAGTGAGGAAACGGGATGCAGTACCAGCGTTACCCAAATACAACTCCTCTGAACAAGAAGTCAGGTCACCACCGTTACCCTTGATGATCAAAGTCTCACCACGGTCTTCCCAACGAATTTCAGCACCGTTGAGGTTCTTGATTGCGTTCAACATGTGCTCAACATCATCGGAGTGCAAGAGATTCGTGATCTTACATTCACCCTTGGCCAATGCGGCAAGAACAAGTGCACGGTTGGAGATGGACTTGGAACCTGGTGGAACGATAGTAGCATTGAAAGTAGGCTTGTTCTCAAATGGGTAAACGACAGTCTCGTCAGTGAGGACGAATCTAAGATCCTCGTCATTCACATAAGAGGCAGACTTTTCGTAACATTCGCCAATCGCCTTGAGGAGGACAACCTTCTTCTTAGAACCGTCGTTCTTCTTGTCGATGGCCATCTTCTCGAGAATGACATCAACTGGAGTGGCGCGGTCGACGGTGTTCTTCTTCAACTGCTTCATGGAAGTTGGAAGACCGTAGTTACCAAGCACCTTTGTCAATCTAGCAACGGCGGAAGCTGGAAGAATGTTGAGGTATCTGGAAAGCTCAGCCTCAAAGATGGAACCCACAGCGACACATTCACCGTGGAGGGCCTCAGGGGTCAAGATGGCCTCAATGGCGTGACCGATGGAATGACCAAAGTTGAGCAAGTTTCTCAAGCTCCCTTCTCTTTCATCGGAGGAAACAACCTCAGCCTTGACCTTGATGGACTCAGTCACGAGCTTGAAGACGTGCTCCCTGATTGGGGACAAGTCCGTGTTACCCTGTGCGTCTCTCTTGCGAATGGTGGAGAGGAATTTCTCAGCGTTAGCCTCGAGACGAGTAAACTCCTCTTCGTTCCAGATGGCTGCGGTCTTGACGACCTCGGCAATACCGTTGATGAATTCACGCTCCGGAAGAGTCGAGAGGAAGTCGAGATCAACGAAGATGTACTGTGGCTGCCAGAACGCACCGATGAAGTTCTTCCCCAGTGGGGTATCGACAGCAGTTTTACCACCAACGGAGGAGTCCACCATCGAAAGAAGCGTCGTTGGCACCTGAACAACACGAACACCACGCATAAACGTAGCGGCCACGAAGCCGATCATGTCGCCAATGACACCTCCACCAATGGCAAGAATGACGGTGTCACGTGTGCATCCTCTGTCTAGGAGGAAGTCCTCGATCTTGGCCTTGGTCTCACGTGTCTTGTTGGCCTCGCCCGGCGCAACAACATAGGAGAGAACGCGACAACCCTCTGGCAACACGCGGTGGAACTCGTTGAGGAAGGCGTTGAGGTATCCGCGCTGTTGGATGTTGGTGTCGGTGATGAGCACGTAGGTGGACGACTTCTCCGTCTCGAGCAGCGTCTTGACGATGTGCGAGCGGAGGTCGTAGCCCACGTGGATCGACTCGCGGCCCAGAATGGCGATCTTTTCAACAGACATTTTCCTGGTGCTGTCGTTGTTGTTCTTCTCCTTCTGGTGGAGTTCTGTTCTTTTTTTGGTGGTGGTGGTGATGATGTTGGAGAAAGTGACTCAAATATATCTGTTGATGTGGTGCGCGGAAAATTGCTCCTTTTGGTGGTGGGGGACTACCACACACACACAATCCATCAAGAAATGGACTATCAGAACAGAATCGGCTCGAAGAAGGGGGGTAAGTAGTGTTTTTGTGGAGGGGGGAAGCTTTCTTTGTATCCGAGCTTTTACTAACAAAAGTAACAACAGGCGGTGGTGCTGCCTCCGAATCCCAACTCAACATCCACAGAAAACAGCGAGTGTCAAAGCTTCTCAGCTCGCAATTCGACTTTGATGCGGATCCCTACGTCTTCAAGAACCATCTCGGCCAGTTGGAGTGCCGTCTGTGTCTCACCACACACCTTTCTTCAGAGTCCTACGTCACACACACGCAGGGCCGTAAACACCAGTTGAGTCTTCAGCGAAGAAGCGCACTTGAACAAGCAAAGAACACGGTTCAGGACGGAGGCGCCACCTCGGGAATCTCTGGTGTTGAGAAGAAGGTATATACAAAGATCGGGCAGCCTGCCTATAAGGCTGAGAAAGTGCGAGATCTTGAGACACTGGAGATGGGAATGCTCATCACGATAAAGTATCCACAACTCAAAGCAGGTGAGCGACCTCTACATCGATTTATGAGTGCCTTTGAGCAGACTGTTGATGACAGCACTGATAAGGAAAAGTGGCAGTATCTGGTGGTGCACGGGGAGCCGTATCAGAACGTGGCATTCAAGGTGGAGGCCAAGGAGGTTTCAAAAGAGTGGGGCCATTGGGATGAAGACCTCAAAGAGTACTACGTCCAGTTCTTCTTCAAAAACCAATGATTATTCCCTAAATACAGCCCATTTCCAATTACAATTTTCCCAAAACAAAACAAAAAAAAGGACAGAAAACGATCAAAGTTGAAGCTTCTCCTCAATCTGATCCAAGTACAACTTTACATGGGAGTTGAGTCTTTGGATTTCCAACGTTGTCTCGTCAAATTCCTTCTTGAACGAAGTCTCAAGATCATAGATTCTCTTTTGAACATCCTGGATGTATGCCTTTTTCTTGTTCATGTCACCTTCGTTCAAGTTGTTCTCCGCAACAATCGTAGCATAAACGTCATGTAACTCTTTCATCTTGTGCTCGTACTCTTTCATCTTCTGGTCTTTCTGCTCCGTCGTACGGGATGTCTTGTCATCCATGTTCTTGATCTGACGTGTGAGAAGTTGTATACGACGTTCCAATTCGTTCAGCTTGAGTGTCTTGTCCTCGTACATATCCTTGTACTGTGTCAACTTGTTTACGTTCGAGTTCTCTTTGTTCGATTCTGCGTGAAGTTCTTCAACAAGCTTCAGACAACCTTTCAAATCACTTTGAATGATACTGAATGATTCGATTGTAATGGCCAACTTTCGTGACCTGAGTTCCAACTCGTTCAACCTCTGTTGATCATCCTTGAGAGATTGTTGCATATCTGTAATGATTTTGGAAATAATCTCTGGTGATTCGATGATGTAGTTCTTCATCTTCTCCAAATCCTTCTTGGATTCCAACAACAGATAATTATGGTCCTCTAGTGCTTGTATCAATCTTGATTTTTCTGTCTTGTAGTTCAAATGCTCATTCGTCAAGGATTCTTGGATCTTTTTCAAAGAACGAAGCTCTGATTCCACTCTAGTGTTATGGGATTGAAGTTGATCAAGATTTGTCTTGATCGAACCATTGTGTACCTGTAACTCTGCAATTTTAGCCTTCAAGACCTTATTCTCTTCCATAACTCGATTGTGCTTCTCAAACTTGATGTTATTCTGTTGCATAATCTGTTCGTTATCAAAAAGATGTTCTTCTCTAAATCTTGCAAAATTCACCACGGCAGAAAGCAACCTCTTGAGACGTGTTGGCTCCGGTTTGGTCAAATCAGTGATGATGAAATCATATACTCCACAATCAACAAAGAATCTGTAGAGTATCATGTGTAATGCAACGATATCCAAAGCTTCTTCAAAGTCCTCTGGATTCGCACCACCATTGATAATTTGTTCCTCCTCATCTTCATTGGCCGCAGACTCATTTGAAACAAGGACTTTTCTAGCACGTATAAGATTTGGTGGAATCGAGAGGAAAGCATCGAGAATCTGTGTGAAAAGGCCTTGGGCAAACATCGAAGTAGGACGATAGAGATCTTCTTCTGGTGCTTGAAGATTGCACGATTTGAGACATAGTGAAAGTTCAGGGACGTCAAGTAATGGGAAGCGATCAGACCGGACCTGCTCGGGTCTTCTGACGGAGGATTGGCGGGACATTTTTGAGAGTAGTCACACACACACACACACACACACACACACAGGGCTGTTTGTTTTGTTTTGTTTGTTGAAATGTTGTTTTTTTGGGCGCGTCTTCCCAATGTTTTGGTTTCGCGTTTTTGTTTACCTTTTGTTGACTTCCTAATTAGGGAATGTTAGTTAATTCTACTGTAAGAGATTTTGACACTCCTCCCGCCCCCAACCCGGGCCCGGGAGGAAAAATATGGAGAAGAGATGATGATGATGACATTTTTACTATCTCTTTTTTTTTCTTCTCCGAAATAAACACTGAACCTTTAAAGAGAGAACATGTTCAGAAGTCTCCGTCTTACACACAAGCCACTGGCTTCCATACGTCTCTACTCCACCAAGCCAGCGTACAACTCGCCCGGCGTTGTGACCTCCAAAGATGCCAACTCCCGGGACATCACACTCAAGATCGAGCCTTTGAAACGTGAAGGGGAGACTATTGACCGCAAAAGGGCCCGTCTGACATACCAGTCCCGCAAAAGAGGTATTCTGGAAACGGACCTGCTTCTCTCCCGCTTCTCGAAGAAGTATCTCAACACTTTTACTAATGAAGAGCTCGACGAGTACTCTGCCTTACTTGACGAGCTCGATTGGGACATTTACTACTGGGCCACCAAGAACTTCGAGGTGACACCACTTCCCGACAAGTGGAAGGACAGCAAGATCCTGGATATGCTTCAAGAGTTCTCCGAGAACAAAGAGAGGGTGGTGATGCGCATGCCAGACCTCTGACTTACCTTACCCATAAAAAAGAAAAAGAAAACATATATATATATATATAACACATAAACATAACATTGTGTGTGAAATACACCAGATTTATAAATTAGAGAGAGGACATGGGAAAGAAAAAGGGGACAAAACCAGTTGTCCCTTTCCTTTGGGAACAGGGGGAGGGAAGTTGAGTCCGCCCCCGCCTTTTAGCTGTATTGGTCGTAGCCTCCATACTCAAAGTTGTTGTTCGGGCTCTTGCCGTTGTTGAGCTGTTGTTGCTGCTGCTGCTGCTGCTGTTGTTGTTGTTGTACGGTGCTTGCGAGTGGACCAACGCCAATCTCTGCCAGTACCACCTCGGCCGACGTGTTGCGGAGCTGAATGTCCGTCACCGGCGTATTCTTGATATGCGCGAGCTTCTTGAGCTTCCACACAAGCTCCACCTCCGCACGGTTGTTCTCGTCAATCTTGTTCTGGAGGTCCTGGATGTACTCGACGCCCTTCGTGAGGATCTGGCCCTTGTTCGGTTTGCCATCCTTGGTGCCCGTCGCCTTGTCGCGCGCGTCAGAGAAGTAGTCGTCAGGCACCAACGCAAGAAGCTCTTGGATCTTATCGTTGATGTTGTCCCTTCTTCTACGGTCGTTGGACTCGTCATCCTCGTCAAAGTCCCCCGATATGTCCGTGCGCTTGACCGCAGACTTGCGGCGTGAGGGCACTTTCGTGATCTTCCCGGCGTCTGTATAAGACTCGGACATGGCTTTGGCCAGAGACTGTTTGATGGGGATGGACGATGACAACGATTGCGATAAGGAAAGGCGCGCGTTCGCTGACGAAGCGTCCAGCGTCGTGAAGTCGAGCAGCTCGCTCTCGTTGATGGTGGAGGACGGCTCTGTCATTTGGTGCGGGGTGAGTTCGTGTTTTGTGGGAGAGGTTGAGAGGTTGTAAGGAAGAGAGCGTGCGAAATTTTGAATGTGTTGATCATCCAAAACACTTGTTACAAAACACATACACAAGAGAAAGAGAAAAAAAAAAGAGACCAAACACAATGGCTGAGAACTGGAAGGAAAAGTGCAAGACTCTCAAGCGTAAAATCGCCCAGGTGGAGGAGAATAACAAGATTGTTGCCCTGTCGGTGTCTCGCAGTAAACTGGCCGTACACAGACTACGACTTGAATACGCAGTGCTGTTAGAACGTCTCGAAAGCAGAGTTACGGTGCCGGACTCAGAGCCAGAAGCCGAGGGAGAAGAGGACTTTGAGCTCGTCGAGCGCAAAGACATCAAGAAGAAGAAGGTGGTGGCACCTCAAGTGCGTGACCCAGATGCTCCCAAAAGACCTCTGAATCCATATCTCATGTTCTGCGACCTCGAGAAGGACAACCTCAAACGTGAGGCAGAGGCGGCAGGTAAAGAAATCGACCTTTCCAAAGCCCTCGGGGAGAAGTGGAGAGGTTTCTCTGCAGAGGAGAAGCAGCAGTATAACGACCGTTACAACACTGCCAAGGAAGAGTGGGTACAGAAGATGAAGGAATACGAGAACAACAAGACGGACAACGCCACAGAGTCACCAGTGCCGGAACATCAATAAAAGAAAAAGAATGTTTTATATCGAATTTATATGTAGTTCCCTCTACAAATGGTTTCTTAAAATGGGAAAAAAAATCTAATGCATTAATGAATTTTGTTGTTGTTTCTTGTGGAGGTTTTACTGTCTGTGCACCCTCTTCTTCTTTGTATGGTAGAACCCGTTCTCGTCCTTCTCGTGTTTTCTCTTCTCTCTGGTTCTCTCGTGCTTCTTCAGCTTTCTTCTGGCTGCAGCATCTGGTGCAGAAATGGCAAGTCTCGCACGTTTGGTACGTCTGTCTTGACGTCTCTTGATGACAAACTGACCCACCTTGGAATAATGAGAAGTGTAATCGGAAACGCCAATCTTGTCCTCTATCAGTTTGAGACATTCCAGCGCAAGACTTTGCAATTCAATTTTCTCCGCATCATCTGAGTCAATCTCGTTCAAAACAAAGAGAGGAAGAATGAAATCTTGCGCAACTTCGTTGACCCTGGTAGCGTCCAATACCTGCGAAGCCATGGCCAAGAACTGAATACCAGACTTCTTCGATGATGTAGAGGTTCTCTCAGCTCTGATGATAACACTGGCTCTTGAAATGGCCCAATCAGACATCTTCTTGTTCTTCTCTATTTGTTCGTCTTCATTCTCACTCTCTTCTTCCTCTTCTTCTTCCCTGGTTTGTTTTCTCAAGGATTCATCAAAGAAAGTACCACTTTCTTCCCAGTACATCAGCATCGTCGTCAAAGACTTCACAGCCTGCGAACTCAGCTTTTCATCAACTCCTGGAGCACTCAGCTGATGGAACAGTCTGTATCCGATGTTTTGGAGATCAGTATCACTCAAAACGGTCCTCTTGGTGGTCAATATCGAGTTAACAA
This sequence comes from Petasospora hungchunana, assembly GCA_030563225.1. NCBI lineage: Eukaryota > Fungi > Ascomycota > Saccharomycetes > Phaffomycetales > Wickerhamomycetaceae > Petasospora > Petasospora hungchunana. Next base: position 44,130 of record JAKUBL010000040.1, read on the forward strand.
TTCTGCTTGCAGCCAATCTGATCCAAGAATGAGGGAAGAGCAAACAAGAAATGATATCGTTCTTCATTTCATCGTCAATGGCTTCAATCTTCTTCTCAACAACAACACCAAGACACATCAAAGAAGTGTAAAGAAGTTCCCATTTCACATCAATATCAGAATCCGCTTTCGAATGTTGGAGAATCTCCTTAATATTGGTCAAAACATCGTCATCCAGATCAGATCCATTCTTAATACCAGAAACTTTAACCTTGATTCTGTAGAGCTGCAATGAACATTTCAAAAGAGCAGAATTCTTGGAGTTCATCCAACCACGAATGAATTTTTCAAAGCTCTCAGTGCCCTTCTTCTCAAAGATACTGGTGATCAAAGCAATGGCCATCTCTCTACTCTTGGTGGAAGTCTCAGAGATCAAAACCTTCGACAATGCAACGAAGAAAGAAGAAGAAACAGCCTCTAACAACTCTGGACCAGACTTTTGGATAATCAGATGCAACAGTTCCATTACGGATTGCTTACCAGCTTCAGCTGGATATCCCAAGTTGTCCACCAAGAACTTGAACTGCTTCTCAAGTCTTCCACGACCTTGGTCATACTCCATAAGGAACTGGAAGTAGATGCTTCTGGACATGTCTCTTCTCTCCTTGGAATGATTCGTCACCATAACCTCTCTGATCTTGTCCATGGTGTCGTAAATCTCAGGAATCATGACATGCTTGGAGACAAGAGCCTTCAAGAAGTTGTAAGCAAGAGCTTGACGGTTCTGCTCGCTCAAATCTGGTTGAATTCTCACCAACAAATATCCCAACGATGTGTCCTTGAGAGAGAGATCGTCTCTGTGACGAATGACAACGGACAAGTATTTGAAAGCGGCTTGACAGAGATCAGATTCTGTGGATGGGAAGTTCTTGATGATGTTCAAGCATCTTCTTGCCGCTCTCTTGAAAATATCACCGTCAACATCAAACTCAACATGGATAATCATACCAAGAATCTTCAAAACAGACATGGAAACTGTCTCGTTCTCAGACTCTAATGCGGTCTCAATGAGTGGAAGGAAACCAGTCAAATACTCACCACTGATGAATTGAGGATTCTTGTTCAAAGTACTTCTGAGCAACTCCAAAGAGAACTTTTGGAATGTGTCAACATACACAGAGTTCTCCGTTTCAACTCTCTGAACCTTCGAGTTCAACTGAACAAGATAGTGTTTCTCTGACTCAGTCTGCTCCTTGGCATTATAAGACTTTGTGAGGTCCCTCTCGGATTCTTTAAACAACTCAAAGGATAAGGTGAGCATCTCCTGCTTAGTAGAATCTTCGTTTTTGTAGATTCCAAGAGCAATTCTTCTGAGAACTTCATCAAGCTTATTTTGGATCTTGTATGTGATTCTCTCCTGAAGAAGCAACTTCACAGGCGAAACGATCTCGTTGAATTTGGAAATGTTGATAACGCGAGCAAGAATCTCAACAATATCATAACTCTTGTTGTTCTTCACCTCTTTCATAGATGTTCTGTAACCATCAGCTTCCTTCTCCTGTCCTGTGGAACCAAAAACATTCTCCATAACAACATCCATGATAAGACCAGCAGAGTCATCGAGCTCACCATGCGAGAACTCTATCTCAGAAAGAATAGAATGAACAGTGAATCCCAGAACGTGAACCTGGAAACCCTTGTTCAATGCACCTTTCAATTCTTTAATGATGAATCTGATATATCTTGCACCAAGAGTTTTGGAAGCTCTTCCCAGATACTTTCTCACTGCGTCACGAAGTTCATCAGATCTAGAACGAAGAATTTGGCAAATCTTGGTCAAAACGCCAGGAAGAACAGAGACGATACGTTCATGGCTCAAGCATAGTATCAGGCACGAGAGGGCCTCAATCAGTGGGGTTCTGTAGACCGCAGTCTCGTCATCTCTCTTGTTCAAAACAGCGGCAATAGGCTCAATCATGTCCTTCTCCAATTGAGAATCAATGGCAGTTTGATCAGTTGGCATTCCATCCATAGATACACCAGAGTCAGACTTCATGTTCTTCATCAAGGCCTTGGAAATCGTGACAACTAATCCAACGGAATCTCTCAACGTCGAGCTTCCTTCCTTGAGTCCTGACATGTATCTCTTGAAGATGGCCAAGAACTGTCTGTAACTGATATGTCTGATTAACTCCTCGATGGTCAACACCGTCTCATTCGCAATGTTACGGAAGCTTTCATCAGAAACGTAGGCGTAGTGCTCAATCATTGGCAAAATGTAATGAGAAATGTTGGATCCTGAGAGCGAAGGGGCAAACTGGCCAAGTCTTCTGATTGCTCTCTGTCTTCTGTGAAGTTGGATATGATTGATGTTACTGAAGAAGTTGGCTTCGTCATCTTCATTGAAGAGAAGAACCTTGAGGTCCTCGAAATCACTGACATGCTTGATATTGCTGACAATGTGTGAGAAGATGGAGATGAATTCGTTCTGAACATTTGGCTTCTTGCTTCTAAGTCCAACTCTCAAGTTCGAAAGAATTAAGTCCTTAAAGATCTGAATGAGAGACTTGTCAGCTTCTTCTTGCTCAGAGAAAGAGTCCACGAATCTCTTGATAGTGAAGGCTGCATTTGTTCTGATGGCAAGATCATCGATCTCATTGATGAAGAACAGAGTTGTGTTCAAGAGAGGAATCCATTCCGAAGACGAAAGTTCAGAATATGACGAGTCGTTAATCTCTCTGAATGCGCTCAATCTTGTGTCGTAATCAAACTCACCCAATCCCTTCTTGGAATAGCTGTTCAAATCACTGATGTACTTGGATATACGAGAGCACTCCTCAAACTTTGTACCCATATCGACAAACAATTCGATGAGAACCGCTCTCTGTTCTCTGTCCGTAAAGAACCTTAAGAATCTTGAGCAGACGTCGTAGAGGTGTCTAATATCACCAAACTCACCTGTGTAATCACTAATCAAAGCCTTGAGGATTCTCATCACCTGCAACTTAGAGTCCTTGGAAATCTGTGCACCCGGCTTCTCAAACAACTGTGTCACAAGAGATACCAACTTCTGACGTCTATCTTGATCATGAACATGCTCCTTCTCCACAAGAGACAATATAATGTCAATGATCTTGGAATTAATCGAATAGTCTGAAGATCGTGAAAGAATAGAGTCCAGGCATTCAAATACACTCTCCGCAACCAGTTCTGATAATTTCAAGAAGGAGGACTTCTTGGAAGACCTGGAGATGATGTTCGAACAAAAATCGAGGACAAGCGAAGTCACTGAGTCTTTTGTCAAAGGATTGCGTAAAAGAGATAGAACACATGATGCAGGCTCACAGTTGCTGATCAACAAAAGCTCCTGATAGGTTCTCCGTTCAGACCAACAAACCATAATTTTGAGCAAAGAAGAAGGCTGCTGGAGATTCTCACTCTCAAAGTGGGCAAAACGAGGCGAAAGGACCTTCTCGTACAAGACTTCAATGTAGCTATCCCAGTTGAAATCTTCCAGAGTGTTGAACAGCATGAAGAGACATTTCATACCAGACTGTCTCAATGTACGGGCTGTACTAAGGAGATGTTGATCTTCAGAGCTCGATTTGACAACAGTTTCAGCTGTCAGAAGGGATATTATCAAAGGCTTCAGAGTCTTTGTTAGCAAATTTTTGAACTTCTCGCCAAGAGTTGTAATTAACTCTGTCAGAAGGTTGCAGTATCCTAATTGACGTCTCAAAATTCCATGAGTAACATCTTCCGCAGCCAACGTCACTGGGTTCCATGAGAGGTCGGCATCCTTCTCTCCTTGCTCTTCAACATAAATCTTTTCGGATGTGATTGCAAGGAAATCGCTAATATAATTCGGAGAAAGTGTTGGTAGAACGGTGATCGCACCAAACTTGATCCCCTTCTTGTTTCCAGCGGTTGTTGAGGTAAGAGCACGACCAAAGATGATTCTGAGAATAACCGGCATGACTCCTTCTTCGTCCTCTGCTTCGATCACTCGATCTTCTCCCTTCGAAGTTATCTTCTGAATTTCATCACGAAACAAGGAATCATCCAAGAGATTGAACAAGTTATCTCTGTACTTGTTGATATGTTTGTTCTTGAAGTTCATGACACCTTCGAGAGCTGTCTTTCTCGCCTCTGGTGTCTTATCTGATAGCATGTTCAAGAGCAACGAATAGAATTCACGAGATCTCTCGAGGGACTTCAGTTTTTTGGAAGACGCAACCAGAGCAATCAAAGCATCTCTATCCCTCTTGCTGAAGTCGCTGATGAAGCTCTGTCCCAAGATCAAAGCAACCAATACAGAAGCATTCTCCTCTGCAACGTCTGGAGTCTTCTTCAATGCATCAATAACGTGTGAGCACATGTAGTCTGGGTAGTTGGAAATGGAGTTCTTCTTCTCAGCTGAGTCCAACAGTGAGTTCTGTTCATCTCTGTACTTCTCAAGCACCTCTGAGGCCATTGAGATAACACCATTGAGTCGTGTATCAATGATCTGCCAGTTTGCTATTGATTCTTTATCCTCAGCATCTAACAGGATTGAATGGAATGGAAGATTCGAATTGGAGTCCTCTGTTCCCACAATAAATCTGGAAGCCAACTCCCAGACAAGCTTCTTGTTCTTGTAGCTTACTGAGCTCAAAGACTCGTAGACGCCCTGCCATGCAGGTGCGAAATGCACAGAAAGCAAACCGAAGAGGAATTTGAAGTAAACTTGACATGAAAGATCACTCGTATCATCAAGACTCTTGAACGAAGTGGCCACTGTTCTCATTCGAAGCGTAATATCACGACTGTTAGCAACAACAAGGGGTACTTGTTCAATATTGTCACACTCAGAAGCAACTGTGGCAACATTGTCATTGATCGATCCCGCCAGAATAGAAATCAACTGCAAAGTCTCATGCCTCATAGCGTGATCAGGAGAGAGTAAATTCTCCGACAAGAGAAGGATAGTGGATTCGATGTCACTTGGTTTGGTATTTCTGTTCTTTCTGAAGAAGGAAGTGCAGCATGACAAAAACTGGATATTCGTGGACAACATGTTCAAGGACTCAAGAATAACTTTGGAACTGGTTTCCAAAGACATTGAGGATATCAACGATACAATAAGAGAAAGAACAGCAGTCTTGAGCCCACTTTCATTCTCCGAAGCTCTCACAGATTCGAGCAAGTTCATCAGCATAGCTTCCTCAGGATGACTGCTGTGAGAGAGAATCAGCAGTCGCCAATAAACATCATATAAATCAGATTGGCTCTTCACTGCAGCATTTGCCAAATACTGGCTGGCGCTATTGCTGAAAGTGGATGGTATGATAACTCTTAGTTTGGTCGAGTCATCACCAGTGGTGATGAGCCCACTGCAAGACAAATCTTCCACAAACCATGCGATCGAATGACCAAATCTCACACTGTTCTTGTTCACAAACTCCTGTACATATTGTCTCGTGAACTTCAATGTGCGATCCACAGAGAGCTGGAGGGAAAGCGATATGAATGGAAGGAAATTCTCATCAAGAGATAGAGCATATTGCATAAGTGAGTTGTGGAACGTAGTGAGAGATTTTAACTCACAGTTACGGATAAACAGAGCAAAGAGATACACAATCTGATCCTTGGTCTTGAGTGTCATTGTCTCTGTTACTGAATTTTGAAAGAGGAATTCCAAAGCATCTGTAATAAGCTTCCAGCTTGGTATCTTCTTTCCTGAGTCAGCAAAGACCAATACTGTCAAAATCTTGATAAAGTGTGGCATGAAGTCTGAATTCTGCTTCATCTTTTCAATCATAGTTTCCACCACCAGTGTATATATCTCACTCACAGAGGATGCTGACCCGTAGCCAATGATGCTGAGAAGAATATCACCCAAGATGGATGAGACGTCTTCAGACTCCAACGAATTCAGAAGCGATTTGATAATGATATGAGATTTTGAGTGAATGGAACCTTGAGTTGACTTCATGGCTTCACTGAAGAGAAGGAAGAGCGAGCGGTTATAGGTCTCGGACCCAGCTCTCTGGAAGGCGTAAGTGGTGAATTTCACAAGGTCCTGGTAAGCAGTCTTCCTGAGAAGGAAGGAAAGCGCCTCAGCAGAGAATCTTGCGACGTGCTCTTTTGCATTAAACAGAGGAAAGAGCAGCTCAAATGTTGGTATTGGGTCCTGTGACAAACTCTTAGAAAGGTACTTGAAGATGAAAGCCAAGCAGTTGAACTCCCATTCAAGAGCTTCTGCAGAGTTGTCATTCAATGCGAGCTCAGAAATGAGCTTCACAGCTGGCTCGTAGAATTCAAGGAAGTCAGGTCCAAGATCGTGGCAGAACTGGGTGAGCAACTCCAGGAGTGGTTGCAAAGACAAGTTGTCGTGTTTGCGGATAGCGATGGAGAGCTCATTGAAGATGCGTGACTTGTAGTGAAGGATCTGTGGAAGACTCTGCGAGATTTCTTCAACACTCTCAACAAACTCACTGAATACTCGGGATCTGTTGAACTCGACCCAACGCTCCAGTGTGGAAAGGAAATGGGAAGATTCAGCTTCATCAAAGGCTCTGGCTCTCAGGCGCTTAGAAGGCTCGATTTTGATGGAGTCGATACGCTCTCTGAACGAGGCAAAGCCGAACCTCTTCGCTGACTTCGTGGTCCTCTCCTGCTTCACCATGATGTCCTGGCGCCAGTTGTGCAGTAGAAGCGTATATATTAAATGAGTTGCAGCTGCCTGTCTTCTGTTTACTCTGTGAAGAAAATTTGTAGGCGGAGATGAGCCGACGGCTTTTCCGACGGATACCAAATTCGCGGTATTTCTGCTCAAAAGTTTTGGCACATTTGAGTCTCCTTTGTAGGGAATGGATAAATTCCATACATTTCACAGCCTTTCATTCCCCTGTTCCTGGATCTTTTACTCATATAATACTTGCATCAGGCTGAATGTCCTCAGAAAGCACAGAAACATCTCATCTCCTTCCTATATCGGCGAATGGGAGTGAGACCCCTCTAAGCCAGCCGCCGCCCACACCCAAAACTACTCCAAAGCCCAAAATGGTGACCAGTCGTCCCGTCCCCAGTGATAGCAAGCTCGGTCCTCAGAGAACATCCCGAAATACCCAAAAACTCAAAATCCTTCCGGAGCAACCGGTTCCTGATGTCAGCGAAGCAAACAATGGAGATGTCTACTCGCAAGTGAACAGAATCAAAGACACGCCAGCCAGAAGAGATGCTGAGAGATTGGGAAAGAATCAGAGGTCCTTGCTCCCGAGAGTGACATCATATTGTACCGCAAGCAGCTATAAAATGAAAGACCTGCTAAGATGGCTCAAAGAAGGAAAGAGAGTTCACGATTCACATCCCAAATTGTTTGATGAATGTTTATACACGCCCTTCGTTTACAAGGACTGGAGGGGAGACAAAAGGATGGACAAAGATCTCATAAGACTGGATGATGAAGGCGGTGAGATCACTATTGACGACAGGCATACCGACGTTTTCATCTTTGAATATGGAGTTGTTGTTTTGTGGGGGTTCACTTTAAGGGAGGAACAGGCCTTCCTCTCTGATCTGGCCAAATTTGAGAACGAGAAGCTGGCTCAGGAGGATATTCAAATTGAAGAATTCAACTACTATATCACAAAGAGTTATCAGCCGAGAATCTACAACGACTTTATCACTTTGAGGGACGGTTCCACGTACATGATCAAGCTCTCCATTTCGCATGCAATTGCCCAATCAGTGAAGATATCGCTTTTCGAGGAGCTTGTGGACAATACAATTGAAGACACACAGGACATTCCACAGCAGATCGCTTCTGCCGGTAAAGTTGGGATGACAAAGGACGAAATCATGAAAAGTATTGGAGAGTTGTTCATTTTGAGAATTAACATCAATCTCCATGGATCTGTGCTGGATTCGCCAGAGATCATGTGGGCAGAGCCTCAACTGGAGCCGATCTACCAGGCTACTAGAGGATACCTAGAAATCAATCAGAGAGTGACGCTCCTCAATCAAAGACTGGAAGTCATCTCAGATTTACTTCAAATGCTCAAGGAGCAGCTCGGTCATTCTAATGAAGAGTATCTTGAATTCATTGTCATCATTTTGGTGGGTGTTGAAGTTCTTGTCTCTCTGATTAACATTATTGTCGACATCATCGCCGACCTCAAATAGACGCTTGGTTACCAATCCGTATAACATGTAGACAGTAATAAGATCTACTCACGAGCAAACATTCCAAAACATAAATTAGTATCCACCTAAACTAGAAAACCCATAATGTACAAACAATAACCCACTAAATGAAGTAATTTACAATCAACAAGCAGCTTACAACTCCTGGGAAGCCTTAGCCTTAGAGGACTTCTTTGGCAACAAGTTCTGGTGAATGTTTGGAAGAACACCACCCTGAGCAATAGTAACGTGACCAAGCAACTTGTTCAACTCCTCATCGTTTCTAATGGCCAACTGCAAGTGTCTTGGGATGATTCTGGTCTTCTTGTTGTCTCTGGCAGCGTTACCAGCCAACTCCAAGATTTCAGCAGCCAAGTACTCGAGGACAGCAGTCATGTAGACTGGAGCACCAGAACCAATTCTCTGGGCGTAGTTACCCTTTCTCAACAAACGGTGAACTCTACCGACTGGGAAAGTAAGACCTGCCTTAGCAGATCTAGTCTGTGATGCCTTCTCAGAAGAACCAGCTTTGCCACCTTTACCGCCGGACATTGTGTTAGATATGTGTTTTTGTGTTATACGGGAAGAAGAAAGAAAACCCCTTCCAATACGAGGGGATAAACATGGGAGGGCGTGGCCTTTATATATAAGAGATCTCCGGCTATGAGCAACAGGTGCGTCGCTGTGTTTATGTTTCTGTGTCCGTCAACACGACCCCATCCCAGCATCAGTACTGAATATTACGCTTACGGTAAGCGTAAAACACAGAATGATGGGAGCGAAGAGTACTCTTCATGTGCACTTGTTCTGGAAATTACGCTGGCAAGAGGCGTAACTCTCAGAACCTTCCTACAGATCACCGCGAAAAGTGTTCTGAGATGTACCCATTGTGCTGCGAATTTTTCAGCACGGGTACTTTCTGCGCGATAGCGCTGGGTGTGTGCCTGCAAAAACGTAAACAAACCAAGCTGGGGCAACAGACGCGTCTGTAGGGAGAATGGAAATGTGTATATAAAGCCAGCTCTCCCCCGTGCGAGATTCCGCACAGTTTAGAAAGGGTTTCTTTCCTTCCTGTACAGCACACACTACACACACAATGCCACCAAAAGCCGCCGAGAAGAAGCCAGCCTCCAAGGCCCCAGCTGAGAAGAAGCCAGCTGCTAAGAAGACCTCTTCCTCCTCTGAGGGTCCAAAGAAGAGAACCAAGACCAGAAAGGAGACTTACGCTTCTTACATCTACAAGGTCTTGAAGCAGACTCACCCAGACACCGGTATCTCCCAGAAGGCTATGTCCATCATGAACTCCTTCGTTAACGATATCTTTGAGAGAATCGCTTCTGAGGCTTCCAAGTTGGCTGCTTACAACAAGAAGTCTACCATCTCTGCCAGAGAGATCCAGACTGCTGTCAGATTGATCTTGCCAGGTGAGTTGGCCAAGCACGCTGTCTCTGAGGGTACTCGTGCCGTCACCAAGTACTCCTCTTCCACTTCCGCTTAAGAGCACTATTCTGTTGCTCATGTATGTTTATTAGGGTTTGTATTGGTTAGGTAATTGTACATTAGGAATTAGTTTTGGTTCAATTCAAAGTAGAAGCGTTTGAAGTTGTGTAATCGAATTGATGTCTGGATCGAGGCTTGGGGGTTTGCAGTAACCTAAGAGTCTTGAAAGAACAATCTCTGGTACATCAGTATCCCTTATAGCTGTTGGCAGATGTTATTTGGCTCACCAGACTAGCCAAAACCACCTCCAAAAGAGACAATGGCCGCCGTGGTCTATGGTGCCATCAAAAGACACCTGGACACCGGCTCAACAAACCCTTACACCAGCTTTCAAGCAAATCAACACTTATTGCGTTGTGATTGGCTCTTATGAACCGGTTTAGGGCTCAAATTCAATAGTTCTCTGTCTCTTGTAGTCACCACATAGTGAACTAACTGCTTTTTGGGGAGTTAAACCTTAAATTTTCAAAATATTATTTGTAAATAGTGCCCATTTCAATTGTAAGTAGTTGTATTGTTATATTGAGACAAGTAGATCACAAGCAGCCAATTTTCGATAAATTACACATCTCTGGAAAGTTTCCATTATTATATATTATAGATAAAATTCCTACGAGGACAACCCTAAGTCACCAATACGATCAGGATTGGTGAGCCTTCAGAGTGGATCAATGGCAGCCCCTGCGCATTTCTGTAAACATCGGTCTTTCGCGGGGAAAAAGGCGCTATGAAACTTGTCCACAGTCATACATTTTCTTCATCCAACCATCTTGACCCTCGTCGAGCATTCGCTGAACGAACGTGTATTTCACGTCCGCTGATTGGTATAATCCTCTCACAAGCCTACAGAGGACTCCCGTCGCAATGCCAGCGCCCCTGTCAAAGCACCTACCGCCACCACGCGTGTTGACACACAGATCACCGTCTCTTCCAGACCTGGGCGGGAGCTCTAGAAGGGCTCCACAGATCAGCAACATGAGCCAGGAAGTCATTTGGGAGTCACAGAAAACCCACAGAGACTCTCCCAAGTTCAACTTCAGGACTGTTGATGACACTGGATCAGCTACGACGGACCACTTTGGCATTCCGGAGACAGCATCCACACAGCAATCGCTCAACTCTTTGGGAGAGCAGAGGTCCACTTTGAGTGTTATCGACATGTACGGTGATGCTGGCTCTTACATCTCTGATGAAGGTACTCCAGTGCAAGCAAGCGCTGAAGAGGAAACAACGCAGCGATTTTCAACACCAGAAGTCGAGACAGTGAGAGATGTGCTCTCACTGGAAGACTCCAGGAAGAGCGCATCTAAGATTAGACTCAATATTGAAGAAGGGAAAACAGTCGTCTCTTCTAGTCGTGATCGCTATGGGTTCAAGAAGAAATCCAACTTTGTCACGGAGGAACAGTACAACACATGGTGGGTGAATTACTCAAAGCATTGCGCTCGAAGAAAACAGAAATGGGTGGCTCTTATGAAGAAGAATGGCCTCAATGCCGAGGATGATAGCCCGGTGAGATTTCCAGCGCGTTCAGAGAAGCTCAAGAGATATATACGCAAGGGAATTCCTGCAGAATGGAGAGGCAACGCTTGGTGGTATTTCGCAAAGGGGCCAGAGAAGCTGAAGAACAACATTGGAGTCTATGACAGCCTGGTGGAGAGTACAGCAAATCTGCAGAACAAGGACACTGAGATCATCGAAAGAGACTTGAACAGAACCTTCCCTGACAACATCCACTTCCGTCCTGAGGAATCCTCTCCTTCGTCATCACAAGAGGAAACTGTTCTGGTTCAAGCCCTAAGAAGAGTTCTTGTCGCGTTTTCCACTTATAACCCTGCCATTGGATACTGTCAGTCGTTAAACTTCATTACTGGCCTTTTATTGATTTTCATGGACGAGGAAAAGACTTTCTGGATGTTGGTCATCATCACATCAAGATACTTACCTGGAGTTCATGAGGTGAACCTAGAGGGTGTGACAATTGATCAAGGTGTCCTGATGCTCTCCTTGCAAGAATTTTTACCGGACACATGGGACAAGATCTCAAGCATAGACTTTGAAGACCCTCTCCGAGCCTCCTCAAAGAAGAATCATACAAATCACGATTTTTTGGTCAAACTTCCTCCGATAACCCTGTGCACATCAAGTTGGTTTATGAGTGCATTTATTGGGATTTTGCCAATCGAGACCACTCTTAGAGTTTGGGACTGTTTTTTCTATGAGGAGTCAAATTTCCTGTTCAAGGTTTCACTTTCCATCTTCAAGATAATTGAGCCAAAAATCTTGGCTATACAAGATGAGATGGAGATCTTTCAATTAATCCAGAACAGCCCTAAGTCATTGATTGACCCTGCCAGCATTTTTGATGTTATTTTCAAGAAGAGATTAAGATTTACGAATCTCACCCAAGATGAGGTGATGCGCTGTCGCAAGTATGTGACGCAAAGAAGAAAGAATTCACAGGCTGAAAATTCAGCAGAAGCCGATACGGCATTCAACAGAAACTTATTGGCAGAGTCATTATGGCAGCCAGACATCTACGGATTCAAGAAGGGCCTACCTGGTGTCAATTGGAATCGGACTCTTACAATTAAGATGAAGGCAAGAATGAGAAGGACAAGATGATGATATAGAATCCAATATCGCCGTCAAATAGATTAGATTTATTTAGTCAGTTCCCAACCCCTCTGTAGCCTCGATATGGCTGCAGCAGAGTCAAACCCTTCGTGTTCCAGAAGACTAGCTATTTTGCCCCATGGCAATTCCTTGACTTCTTCGCTCTCAGTGGCATCGAGTTGGACAGGGACTTCTGGTTTCGGCCCAACAATTGCAGTGAGCTTAAGAGAATCATCCATAGTTGTCAAGTCCTTGAGAAGCGTAGAATCAGGCAGGACCTTGCCCTTCAACAAGAGCTTAATTGAGGCCAAGTCATAGCCATTGAGGGCGTCATTTTCGCAAAGTGCCACCTTCACTTGATAGATCGTGTCAGTCTGCTTTGCCTCGTGGGAGACATTGAATTTTGGAGGCTTAATGGACTTGACGACACAGATGACAGTCTGCTGAGGTGATAAATCAGGGCGGCTAGTTGGTTTCGGCACAGGCAGATTTGGCAACTTAACTCCAAAGCTGGTCAACTCTCGAGGGTCCCTCTTGTAGTCAACAGCGAAGCCCTTGGAGTCAGCCACGGAGAGTAGCGATAGGTATTTCGACGAAAAGTCACTTTCCGACTGAACCGCTGTGATTGTTGACATTTTAGCTTGTAATATGTGTGGAGGTTGTTGATGTTCGTTGCGCGGCACAAGTGCAGTGAGTGCGTTTTCTTCCCTAGTCGTCTCGCGGTAAGACACACCAGAACAAGTGTTCTGACATGAACACCGCCAACAAGGGCACAGAACACCCTGGTCAAGATGAGAAGCTGCTGTTCTTCAACTACCATGAGTATCAGACCAACCGCTACAGACGAGGCCGCTCCGCTCTGGAGGACATTCACGAGCAGTCTCTCATCGTCACACACTTCCCCAACCCGCATGTGCAGAGAAGCTCAGCTGCCTTCGAGACAACCAGGATTGTGAGGATACCACGAAAGTACACCGATGCCGGACTGCTATATCCACAATTCTCAACATGTCTTCCAGGCCTCGAAGATGCGGGCATTCTGGATGGTGATACATCAGGTATGTTCTGCGTCAAGGGCGCGTATGGCAACCAGCTCTTTGGCACATCCTCAGTCAGCCCACTGAGCTCCTATATGAGCCAGGAAGAGTTTCAAGATATTATGGAGACTATAAATATTCTGTGTGAGAGATCTTATACGTCGTGGTCCTTATGGAACATTCTTGAGCAAGCCGCTGACCTCGTCTCGTTCGGACTGATTTCGACTTTCTTCTCAACGCTATCAAAGACCGTAAGTATTTCCCAAGCCGCACAGGTTCTAAGTGTCGAACGAAAGTCACTAACATGATCTCAAAAGAAGATACGCCTTCTTGAGGAGTACATCGAGAATGCTAATGCGAAGCTACGATACAGAGGCGTGGAGATCATCCCTCCTAGGAGGTCAGGATTCCTCTCGGTATGTTCCTTCGAAAATTTTTGTTGCCATGCTACTAACACTGCACAAGATCGACATTCAGATTCCAAGACCGACACAAGATCACGAGTAATACAGGGAGTTACTGTCCTGAGAATAACGTTAAGTTGGCGGGTCTTTGGAAAGTGCAACATAACCAAACCAGCACTAATTTTTTTTTCTCTGCCTGGACCAAAGATGTAAACTGAACTCACCTCATCTCAATGACGCAAACCAAAGAAATGAACGGTGTATTCGCTATTTGCAAGCCATCAGGGATAACATCTGCCCAATTCTTAGCACGAATTCAAGCCTTGTTCACCTCGTCCGAAGTCTTCGCAAAAGACCTCGCTCATTTACGGGGCGCAAAGGTTGAACAGCTGCAAAGGGAGGGGCAGAAAGCGTCCAGACGCAAGCTACGTAAAGTTATGAAGGTGAAGATGGGGCATGGTGGAACACTTGATCCACTTGCCACTGGTGTCATGGTGATTGGCGTGGGAAAGGGTACAAAAAAGCTCCAAAACTACCTGAGTGGCAGTGTGAAGACCTACGAGACTGAGGCACTCTTTGGGGCTTCAACGACCACTGGAGACGTCGAAGGTGAAATGATCTCTAGGTGTGGAACTGGTCATTTGACTAGTGATATGGTCAAAGAGGCTGAAAAGATGTTTACAGGACACATCAGACAGACTCCTCCCATATTCGCAGCTTTGAAGATGAATGGGAAGCCGTTATATGAGTATGCAAGAGAGGGAATACCATTACCTAAGCCAATCGAATCACGTGAGGTTGAAGTGTTCAACTTGGAAATATTTGAGGATACTTTGTCTACGGAGCATTCATATCCCTTCATCAAGAGCGTCGACATTGAAGGAACAAAATTGGAGGACAAGCTTGCTAACAACCCCACCCTTAACGACAGCCCTATTTACGTCTCGAAGGAATATTCCGAAAGCCATTCTGTTGGACAGATTCTGGTTGTGGAATCAGCGCCTACAGCCGACGACGAACGGTCAAATGATTTCAAAGCTCCGCTCCTCCACTTCACGGCCCAAGTCAGCTCCGGTACCTATATCAGATCGCTGATCAGTGATATCGGAAGAGCCCTGAAGTCATGTGCCTACATGGTCAAGCTGCAGAGGACGCAACAGGCTGAGTGGGTCATGGGCAAGAATGTTTTCCAACTAGAGGATTTCGAGAAGAGACCAGAGAGCGCTTGGGGTAAGGTATTGGAAAAGGTGCTCCTGGAGGGAGGCGAAAATATCGATAATCTCGAGGAATTGCTGAACCAAGCGGAAGAATCCGAGAGTGCGAAAGTGCCTTGCATCGACTCAGATGATTCCGTCCCGAGCCAAGAGAGATCTGAGTTGCTTGATCAAGCGTCTCTTTCCAACAGAAAGAGATCTGCAGAAAGTCCGCTTGAGCACTGATCATTCGCTTATGGAGCGAAGATTAGAAGCTAAAATATTTAAACTTCGTAAAAGCGCTCAACTTGACATTCAAAGTCTACGTTGGACACATTATTCGTCAATAGCTCTAGAAGGATTCCTGTTGATTCAGTGTTGGAGAATCCTTTCCTTCACAGAATGGATGTAGAGGCTCGTTTCGTATCTTTTCATGAGATGGAAAAAAATGAATCTCATCGATTCTGTCTGTCTTCAAGTATTCACCTTTGTGGGACAGCAGGCGCCTTTCCAAGACCACAATCCTCCACATTATCATCTATGCTTGAAGTTACCACCTACTAGTCGAGAGTATCAGCTCTTTGTTTGCTTTCTGTTTTGAAGACCGTCTCTTTCGTGCGTTTGCTTACCTTTCGAGTAAACCCAGAGACGGACGTGGCTTTGTGGACCCTCACAGTCTATTGGTATGCTTTCTATTGTGAGTCTTTCCTAACGTACTCTTTTCTACCAACGGCGCCCATTCATTTATCCACCATGGGCCATGCAGGGTCCTCACGGCGGCAAGCTTTTGGTGGATGACTCGAGACTAGCCGATTCTTATGTCTGCATCTGGTTGTGGTTTGTCTTCCAACCTTGTGAACGCTGCAAGCTCTGTCGCCGAACTTGACTGCTCAAGACTTTACCCGCCGTGTAATGGTGTCTGTAGCATTTGACCATGGCTTCCATTCTGACACTGTGATCACTTGACAGTGTTTTGCTGTTGACTCTGTTGTCAGAGCAGCTCATTCTCTGTGCGATGATTTCCATATGTTGTTATTCACCTGTTTCCATGTGCTGCTGCCCACTGGTTGTTTTCTGCCAGCATCGTGCTGTCATCTGCCCGCCCGTGATCACCACCGGCTACTCTACTTCTTGTCTTGACGGGCACTCGGCACCCTGTTCAACTGGTCGGTTGTTTGCCGCCGCCCGCTGGGCTTGCTCGACATGATCTAAAAGAATCTCCTGACGCCCTGTGTCACTTCTCACTGTTTGCGAGCACCGGACTGTAGCTTTAGGCGTGAGATCTGATTCAAACAATCTGGACTTTCACGAATTTTAAGGAGTTAAGATCCTTCCATCCCCGCACATCCCTCATTCCCACTAACCAACACTCGCAGTACCA
>JAKUBL010000041.1:0-58289 GCA_030563225.1 Petasospora hungchunana
AAGAAGAAGAAGAAGAAGAAGAAGAAGAAGAAGAAGAAGAAGAAGAAGAAGAAGAAGAAGAAGAAGAAGAAGAAGAAGAAGAAGAAGAAGAGGCAGCTGAAGACGAAGACGAAACAACTGAGGACGATGTATCAGAAGAAGAAACTGCAGAAGAGGAAGAAGAAGCAGAAGAAGGGGCCTCAGTGGACGAAGACGACTCACAAGAGGTGGATCCAGACACTGCGTCAGTAGCAGCAGCGATCTCAGAAGAGAGACGAGTAGAGTACCAAGGCAAACCTGTAATGTAGGAATTGACCTCATCGATATCAACATCTGAGTACAAAGTGGTGTAAGAATCATCGGTATAAGTCAAGACTTGTTCGACCAAGTTTAGCAAACCGGATGGAGGAGCGTTACCACCAGTGATCTGACCAATGTAATCTGATTCGTTTGCATCCAGATCTGCGAGAATAGCTGAGAGTTCAGCATCTTTGATTGCCTCCTGGTCCACAATGACCGAGCATTGAGAATGGACACCCACCAAATAGGCAGCGAGTGACAGTAAGATGGAGAGCCTCATGGATGGTGTTTTAAATTTCAAAAATCATTCATGAAGGGGTCCAGAAGGTTCGAGGAAACGCTTATTTATAGAGAGATCTCGGGGGAGTGGGGAGGATATGGAAGGGAAACTCCAGTGAGGAGAGGATGTCGATCAGTCTCTGGAGAATCTTGCCTAAATTGGTGCATCCGGCAGAAGGCGGCATTCCCTTGAGGGGTCGAAACAGCGGGGTGATATTCTAATAGTTGTATTGTTACCTCGGCTTTGTGAGATGGTTTGTGTTTAGATTGCTCTAATGAGTTCGTCGGTATTCTTTGTAGTTTGTAGTGTTGGATCTCGGCCAGTTGAGAGTATCCAATTGCAGCTTGTATCATAAGATCTGTATCATGAGATCTTGTCACAGATGCATGCTCCGATGGATCTTATTTACACAATTGAGCCAATCAGTCCTTCTCACAAGTCCTCGGGTTCTTCTCCATGAAACAGAAGCAACCCCCCTAAATTAGTGACTGTCCAAAATAGGAAAGCGACGATCCCAATGCGGTCTCGAGAGATGCAGGTCCTGGCATGAAGCCAAGAGTGTGGGGTATTGTCCCTCCGGGCTTTCAAACTGATGGATGTTATTTTCCTTGGTGTTTTTCATATATAATGAGGTATTGCGATTATGATGTGTATGTGTATGTGTATATCTTATTACTTTCAATAAGACTAAACATGAAGCAGAAAACATAAACAAGAGCATAAGCTGTTACCATATATGCGCGAACAAACGGCATCTCTTCCCCTCCACTGCACGCTGGCATCCTCGACGTTTTTACACAGTTGCTGTCGTTGTAACCCCGTAAGTCCGTCTTTTCCTTAACATGTCTGTTTTTTGTGTGTATGGGGTCATGTGCATGTATATTCGTGCGTCTAATTATGAATTAGAGCAGCCCCACATAGTAAATGAGATGAGATCCCAGATCTGGAGGACTTTCGACCCTCTTTCATTCACCGAGCTACCGAGAACCCCGCCTTTGCAACTGAGATACATCAGCAAATGACGTGCTAAACTGTATATCATATGGAGCTATGGAGGGGGGGAGGGCCCCTTTCTTCGGGCGAAAGCGCCGGGTATAACTATTTGGACTGGCTGCCCCCACTATATTCTCTGGCTGTTCTTGCAAACACTACACTTGACGCCAATGAAATTAATATTATGATATGCCATTTTATTCCAACTCGCCCTCAACCTCTTTCAACAATCTATACACATCCATCGCTAACCACATAGCGGTTTTTGCATCCCACCAGATCCCTCCGTCCTTTTGATTCCAACTCTCTGCAATTTCAACAACTGGATCGTGTCTACTTTCAAAGCTCTGTGTCAACAGCACGAGTTTCGGATCTTTGAGCTCTTCTGGTCCTTTGATCTTCTTGAGATCCTCTCTATATTCCGAGAGTCTTGATTCGGATTGTCTCTGATTAATGACGTATGGATGTGGTGCCTCGTAGTTTGTCAATAATGCCCTAACTGAATCCAACTTCCACTTGAGTTCCCCTTCTGATATGGTGAATGTATGTTGCCCCAACTCCGAAAATGAAGTTGAGTGGTCTGTATGTTGCATTCCCCATTGATCATTAATGGCCGGGATGTTAAATCCAAGGAATATCGAAATGGTTTGGGCAAAGGACTCAACTGTGAGTAGTTCAGCAGGGTAGAAGATCATGTTGTTCCGATGGATAACCATTGTATGAAGAGATTCTCGTGTTTTACGTGATTTTGAGAGTGGTGTGAAAATGACGTTACGTTCATCCATCCCAGACAAATCATCAGAAGTGATCATCTGTTTATCATCGTGTTTTAACACTGAAGCCGAAGAAAGAGGATGTGGAAGTGGGATCAAATTCAACACACGATGTTCGTTTCTCATTTTATCAGAAATGTCAATCTGCCATTGTCTCTCGGGGCATTTGAATACATGTTGTGTCATCAATTCCGTTAATGCCCTTTCCGCCTGTTGGACTTCTTCAGGTGGTGAATCCATACCCGTGCGTGGTGGAAGACGTGGTGCAATTTCTCTATCAAAAAGCTCTATGAAGTGTCTTGTTGGTTGTGGGTATGCTGCTTCTTCACATTGGAACAACTGTTTGACTCCCTGTAGTGCACCACGAACAAAGTAGTGATCTGCAATGACCATCGAGTCCACGATGTTGAGGATGTCAAACTTGGCCATTCTCCATGCTCTCGTGTGTATGTCTAGGATCGTAGGCACCGTGTCGACAATCTTCCTGACGTTGTTTGTGTTGAGAAGCTTTTTCCAAGTGCCAATGGAGTAGTCGGCAAAGAGCTCACCGTAATGCGGTGCTTCCACGATGTTGAAGTCTCTGTTCTTGGACACCAGCGCACCAACAAGCTCATCGACACTGTCTTTATCACCGAGCATCACTTGGAATTCGTAGTCCGTCACGAGTTGGAACTGCTTGATTCCGCGAGCCTCTTTCTTCAGCTGCTCAATTCGTGATCCAGCAGGGAACAGCGTGTAATCCGTATACAACGAGCCTCCACCTCCATCTTCCTTAACTTGTCCCATCCGGTGCGACCACGCCAGCAGCTTGAGGTAGTTCTCGTTGATGATGTCCTGTTTCCCAAACAGTACACGTGACTGCGCCATCTCCTTCATCCGTGGATTTGCCGTCGCATCGTTGTAGTGTAAGACGTGCACGTGGAACCCCAAAGCGTAATAGAGTTGTGCCCATCTCCTTAGCATCGCCCGATGGAAGAGCTGTTCATGGATCGACAGTCGACGAACCCTGTCGTCGTTGAAGAAGGTGTAGACGCTCCCCTGGCCGTCAATGTTGTTCTCGAGCCGTTGCTGGAGGGACTCGTCGGCGAATAGTGGCGTCACTGGTTGGAGAAGCGCCATGTACTTGTCGTCTGGTGACTTGTTGGCGACCGAGTTGTGTCTGTTGTACGTGAGCGGGTTGTAGGTGTCCACGAACGATTCCCGCTGGCGAATCACGAGTAGAAGGACACACACAACACATAGCAGGGATAAGAGGCCCCCGATATGGTGCCGCGTGGGTACTCTGCCCATGTTTTTGTGTTCTTCCTCTCTGGCCTTTGTGTGTGAATTGGGGGAAAACTGGGGGGAAGATGATCAGCGCGATCAACAAAGCACATCAACGCATAAACACTTTTTTTTTGTTTCTTTTAACGAACACACTCCCAAGAGAAACAATGAAAAGAGTTGTTGTGGTGACTTCTATAGGAAACCCCGGGATCAGATACGCCAAAACACGACATTCAGTTGGACATCGGCTTCTGGACTCACTTGGCCTCAAACAGGTGGTGGGCTCACCTCTCCGAGACATAACCCTGGGAACGACAACGTCCTTCCCACAAGCTGTCTTCTTACAATGCCAGACGCTAATGAACATCTCCGGAAGGGCTGTATGTCCCGCGTGGCAGACCCTCAAGTCCCGTTTCGAGCAGGATGGGCGGGAAGTGCGATTCCTCGTCGTTCATGATGAGTTGTCGAGGGACGTAGGCAAGTGGCAGATTCGCTACGGGCAGGTGTCGCCACGCGGCCACAACGGGCTCAGGAGCATCATCAGCCAATGTGGGAGCGACTTCTACAGGTTTGGTGTTGGAATCGGGAGACCAGAGCGCAAAGAGGACGTTTCTCGCTACGTGCTTAGCGATATGGGAGACAATGAGTGGAATGAGATTGAGTGGGGGGTTGGACAAGAGTTCAGAAATGTGTTGGGTGTGCTGGGAGATGTACAGAAGCCTGTTATCAAGGATGGGAAGCTACAATAGTAAAAAAAAAAAAATACATGTCATTACTTGTCATTTTAAAAGAGACCATCGTCTTTGTCTATAATCACTCTTCTTTTTCTTCTTCTTGTTGTTCTTGTTGTTCTTCTTCCTTCTCACTCACCTCCCCTTCAACTTGCCTTATATACAAGACGTTGTTGCATCTGATAAACAGATCGTTCCCGAGCTTTGTGCTCACACCATCCACAATCTCCTCTGGTTCTGTCAATGATACGTTGAAATAGTTGTCACTGGCTGCCAACGTGCCCTTGTAACTCGTGTTGTTGAACTTGAGCTTCACAATGACGGACTTGCCAACAAGCTCCTTGATAAATGGCTTTGGATTGATAACGTTGAGAGACATTTTTACCAGCGGTTCCTTTCAGTAAAACGTTCCTACTGATCTTTTGTTAATGTTGATTGAACACACACATTTTCAAAAAATACACAAAGATATAACAGTGCTCCGTAACCAAACACCCGGACACCACGCTCTCGGCTCAAGAGTTGAAGAGCCGAGCCCGCGTGGCTTGGTAGAGAAAAAGAGGCAGTGTTATATATATATATATATATATATATATGAAGTCTTACATCTGTTGGCGTTTGAAAACTATCATCTCCATAAGATATAATTGATTTGACCCCCAACAACCCCCCACACACACCTCCATTAAAAAAGAACAAAAGATAAACCCCGACTTAACTCCGACTTGCACTCGCTGTTTCCGAGAAGCGGTACGGGCCACACAGCTATCAACAAGCCATTTTTTTAGGAAAACAACCATATTTTCTAACATACACAATATTGAAAAGAAAGCGCATCTTCTTCCACAGCATGACATTCGGCCAGTGGCTGCAGAACCTCTTCAAGCCTGTAAAGGTTTTGGAGCCGCGGACGGTCTTCTTCAACCAGCCGCTGCCATCGGAGGCGCTTTCGGCAAAGGGAAGGCCGCTTTCCAAGTTTGACAAGAATGATATTCGTACTACAAAGTACACACCTTTCTCCTTCATCCCAAAGAATCTGTTCTTCCAGTTCCGCAACATCGCCAACGTCTACTTCCTCTTCTTGATTATCTTGGGTGCGTTCCAGATTTTTGGTGTGCAATCGCCTGGACTTGCCGCTGTTCCGTTGATTGTTATTGTGGTGATCACAGCGGTTAAAGATGCCTTTGAGGATTCCAGAAGAACCATCTCGGATCTCGAGCTCAACAACTCGCTCACTTATATCTTGGGAGGGATTGCTAATAACAACGTTGACGATCAAAACTTGACTTTTAAAGAACGTTTTGATGATGTCAATGCTACACTTTTTGTCAAGATGCTCAACTTCTTCTCAGGACTCTTTGGGAAGAAGACAAACATTGGGAAACTTCCAGATGCAAATAGACATTCTATGGATTCTACCCGTATGTCTGGTGGTGATTTCAGACCGAGTTTTGATGAAGGTGCTCTCACGTTGGATGATCAGATGGCTCGTAATACAAACAAATCACTCAAATTCCACAGAGCATTCTGGAAAGATATTCGTGTTGGTGACATTGTGAGAATTCGTAATAACGAAGAAGCTCCTGCAGATTTAATCATCTTATCCACCTCTGACCCAGATTCCAAATGTTTTGTCGAAACAAAGAACTTGGATGGTGAAACCAATTTGAAAGCTCGTCAAGGTCTTCATCATACTGCATCCATCAGACACTCGAGAGATTTGCCAAACTACAAGATGCATGTCATGTCCGAAGCTCCAAATTTGGATATGTATAACTACCAAGGATCCTTGAACTGGGAGTCTGAAGATGGTGCTGCTGGTCAACAACAAGAACCTATCAACATTGACAATCTCATTCTCAGAGGGTCCACTTTGCGTAACACCAAATGGGTTATTGGTCTTGTACTGTTCACTGGCCATGAGACTAAAATCATGCTCAACTCTGGAATCACACCTTCTAAACGTTCCCGTATCTCCAAAGAGTTAAACTTATCCGTCATCATCAACTTTGTGTTCCTCTTTGCACTTTGTTTCTCCTCCGCAGTGGTTAATGGTGTCTTTTATTCCAAAGACAACACTTCATTCACATTCTACGAATATGACGCATATGGATCCACTCCAGCCATCAATGGTGTCATTTCTTTCTTTGTCGCAATGATTTTGTATCAAGCATTGGTTCCCATCTCCCTCTACATCTCCGTTGAAATCGTCAAGACATGTCAAGCATATTTCATCTATGCAGATGTGGATATGTATTACGAAACATTGGATTATCCATGTACACCAAAATCTTGGGCAATTTCAGATGATTTGGGACAAGTGGAATATATCTTTAGTGATAAGACTGGTACTTTGACCCAAAACGTTATGGAATTCCGTAAGGCCACCGTTGGTGGGAAATCATATGGATTGGCATATACTGAAGCACAAGCTGGTGTTGATAAACGTCGTGGAGTTGATACCATTACCGAAGCTGAGAAATGGAAAGTTGCAATTGAAGAGGATAAATCCGAAATGATCCATTTACTTGATGAACAACTCCCACATAATGATCAATTTGTTGCTGATGATTTGACATTTGTGTCGAGTGAGTTTGTAAGGGATTTGATTGGTGGTTCTGAACAACAGATGAATCAAACAAAAAATTTCATGATCTGTTTGGCTCTATGCCATACTGTTTTAACAGAACCTTCGAAAGATGATCCTACAAAGCTGGATTTTAAAGCAGAATCTCCGGATGAAGCCGCACTGGTTCAAGCTGCAAGTGACGTTGGATTCACATTCTTGAAAAGAACACGTTCTGGTGGTGTTGTTCGTGTTCATGGTGTAGAAAAAGAATTTGAGATTCTTAAAGTTTTGGAATTCAACTCTACCAGAAAAAGAATGAGTGTCATTTGTAAGATTGATGATAAGATTATCTTAATTACCAAAGGTGCAGATTCTGTCATTTTTGCAAGATTGGATCCACAAAAGAACGAAAGATCAATGGTCAATGCAACTGCGGAACATTTGGAAGAATATGCTTCTGAAGGTTTGAGAACTCTTTGTATTGCAGGAAGAGACTTGACAAATGATGAATACCAAAACTGGCATGTCAAGTATAACGAAGCTGCTTCTTCTCTTGAGGATAGAGCCCAAAAGATGGAGGAACTCGCAAGTGAAATTGAAGCAGGTCTTGTCCTATATGGTGGAACAGCCATTGAAGATCGTTTACAAGAAGGTGTTCCTGAAACTATTGAGAAATTGGGAAGAGCTGGTATTAAGCTTTGGGTGCTCACTGGTGACAAGATCGAGACTGCAATCAACATTGGTTTCTCTTGTAACCTCCTGGGTAATGACATGGAATTACTCATCATTCGTTCCGATGGAGACGATGGAACTGATAATGTTGATAATCAGCTGACTGAATATCTCAGCAAATTCAACATGATTGGTTCCGAGACTGAGGTGAAGGATGCAAAGCTAGATCATTCAATTCCTACCGCTCATTGTGCTGTGATCATTGATGGTGCTGCACTTGGTTCAGTCTTTGAAGATGAAACATTACAGAGGAAATTCCTATTGTTGTGCAAACAGTGTAAATCCGTCATTTGTTGTCGTGTTTCCCCAGCTCAAAAGGCTTCTGTTGTCAAACTCGTTCGTGATACTTTGGATGTGATGACCCTGGCTATTGGAGATGGAGCTAATGACGTTGCTATGATTCAAACTGCCAATGTTGGTGTTGGTATCATTGGTGAAGAAGGACGTCAGGCTGCCATGTCTAGTGATTATGCATTTGGTCAGTTTAGATTCTTGAACAAGCTGGTTTTGGTACATGGTCGTTGGGATTATAAGAGATTGGCGGAGATGATTCCATCCTTCTTTTACAAGAACGTTGTGTTTACGTTGACGTTGTTTTGGTATGGTATCTATAACAACTTTGATGGATCGTATTTGTTGGAGTATACCAACATTATGTTCTTCAACTTGGCATACACTTCTCTTCCTGTGATTTTCTTGGGTATCTTTGATCAAGATGTTGAATCACATGTCAGTTTGAAAGTCCCACAGTTGTACAAAACTGGTATTCTGAGACAAGAATGGAATCAACTCAAATTCCTGTGGTACATGTTTGATGGATTATACCAATCTGTTATTTCATTCTTCTTCCCTATACTCATCTTCTTGAATGGTACACTTGCCACTTATAATGGTCTTAGTGTTGATCATCGTTACTGGATCGGTGTATTTGTCACACACGTTTCTGTGACGAGTTGTGATATGTACATCCTGTTGAGACAGTACAGATGGGATTGGTTGACTCTGTTGATCGATACTCTTTCTATTCTCGTTGTGTTCTTTTGGCAAGGTGTTTATTCTTCATTCGTTTATTCTGGAGAGTACTACAAAGTGGCATCTCAAGTGTATGGCACATTGGCCTTTTGGGTTGTACTTGTTGTTGGTACAGTGACGAATCTGATTCCAAGATTTGTATACAACACTATCCAAGTGTTCTATTCTCCTCGTGATATTGACATTATTCGTGAATGCGTTGCCCGTGGGGACTTTGATGATAATTGGAATGGGATTGATGATGAGAAGGCCATTGATTCTTATTCGGAATCCAACAGACATTCGCTTGAAAGAATCACAACATCGAGGAATTTACCAGAACTTTCCACAGCACACAGTTTGGTTCAGACGTTTACGCGGACAAATTAGAGATAGATTATGTAATAGAGGTTTTTTCTTATAATTTTTTTTTAGGTGTGCGCCTATTGTTGTCGGCTATTGCTCCGCAATCGGTTAACTTGGGGAGCGAAAATCCGGGGGTGTTATTATATAAGTACCAACCACTTTCCCACCATTGATCAATTCTCCAACATCTCCAACCTCACCCCCTCAAAACATGAAATCGTTTGAAATTGCCAATCCTGTTCTCACTGCTCTCCAAGGAGTCGTCGCCACTTCTCCACATCTCACGCTGATCGAATCCGACAAGGTTGTCTTCCGTGCCCCACATAAGAACAAAGTTGCGCTCATCTCTGGTGGAGGAGCCGGTCATGAACCAACACATGCCGGGTTTGTCGGTGTTGGATGTCTGACTGCTGCTGTCAGCGGTGAGATCTTCGCCTCTCCTTCTACAAAACAAATCTTGAACGCTGTCAAGGTCCTCGCAAAGGAAACCGAGAAAGGTGTGTTGCTCATTGTGAAGAACTATACTGGTGATGTCCTTCACTTTGGACTTGCTGGTGAACGTGCACGTGCGTTGGGAATTGACACCGAGGTTGTTGTCATTGGTGATGATGTCGCTGTGGGGAGATCCAAAGGAGGGCTTGTTGGAAGAAGAGCCATTGCGGGAACTTTGTTTGTCCACAAGATTGTTGGTGCCTTTGTTGAAGAATGTGAACACACGTTGAAACAGGCGGCAGACTTGGCGAGAACTATCAATGAGAACATCGTTACAATTGGTGCTTCGTTGGATCACGCAAAAGTTCCAGGACATCCATTCGAATCTGATCTAACTGAAACACAAATGGAACTCGGTATGGGAATCCACAACGAACCCGGTGTTAAAGTTCTTTCACCAGTTCCCTCGGTTGTTGAGCTTTTGAAAGAACAGATTTTGCCAAAGTTGCTTGATGCTTCTGATAAAGACAGAGCATTTGTTCCATTTCACCCTAATGATGATGTTGTTGTTTTGATCAACAATCTGGGTGGTGTTTCAAATCTGATTCTTTCTGCAATTACACAGACGACACTCTTGTTGTTGAAGTCCGAGTATGGGATTGTTCCTATCAGAGTTTATAACGGCACGATGATGACTGCTTTAAACGGTGAAGGTTTCTCCGTTACTCTGTTGAATGCCTCTAGAACGGATTCTTCATTGGAAGGATATGGATTTACATCCGTTATTGATCTTCTCGATGCACCAACAGATGCTGCAGGGTGGCCTGTTAAGCAGTATAAAGGGAATGTCAATCCTTCATATGATCCAGCAATTCTTGAAGAAGGTTCGGAACCTGTTTTACCAGTTGGTAAATTTGATTCCAATCTCTTGAAGAAATTACTCAAATCTGGTGTTGAATCTCTTGTTGCAGCTGAGCCATACATCACCAAACTCGATACTCAAGTTGGTGATGGTGATTGTGGCACTACACTTGTTTCCGGTGGTGAAGGACTTGTCAAGAATTTTGATTCAATTCCTACTTCATCCTTCTCCGAAGCATTGAACAAGATTTCAGACCTTGTTGAAACGTGTATGGGTGGAACTTCTGGTGGATTGTATTCGATTTTCATCTCTGGTCTTGCTGATGCTGTTATTTCATCCAAGGACGATACCGAAATCACTTCAACATCTCTTTCCAAGGGTTTTACAAAAGCATTGGAAGTTCTCTACAAATATACCAATGCTCGTATTGGTGATTCTACTGTCATTGATGCTTTGGAACCATTTGTCAAGGAGTTTGCCAATTCCAAAGATTTCATCAATGCTTTAAAAGCAGCTGAAAAGGGGGCAGAGAGTACTTCTAGTATGGAGGCCAAATTCGGTAGAGCTTCCTACGTTGGTGAGAGTCATACGGTTCCTGATCCTGGAGCTATTGGATTCGTTGAATTCTTGAAAGGTGTGGCAAAAGCCTTGTAATTATCCTGTTTTTTTTTATTGTTTTTATTTACCAAAACGAATAGCTTCTCTTTCTACAACAGCCTGATCAAACTTGATAAGGAATACCGTCTTTAACGGTGCATTTGCATCCCCAACAGAATGTGCACCAACATTTGCTTGGAAATATGCAGAATCCAAAACTCCTTCAATAATTCCAGCAGTGAATGCAGCAACGTTCAATTGTCCAAATTCTTTTGGAACACTTATGAATTGAGACATTAATGGGGATGTATCATAGATCATATACTCATCTTCTGAATCAGAACTCTTTTGAAGTTCATCTGCAACACGACCAAATAATGTTTTCCATACTTGTGTATGAATGAATTGAAGTACTTCAACAACACGTGTCTCTCTTTTTGCATTCTTCCCATCTCTAAGTGTAATCAACTCGAGAAACTTACAACCAACACCATAACCCAAGGAATTAAGTCTTCCTTCTAGTTCCTGCACACCACGTGACTGCGATTGTGCGTATTGAACCAGAGCAGAAAAGAGGAAAGCTAAAGATGCAATGTTAACTTCTGGAGTTCGACGAGAAAGTGATTGATCATAGATGCGTGCTCTTGTTGGTGCTTGGAATGATGATGGGAGTTGTATTGGGCCAAGAGAAGGGTTGTATCCTGGCTTTAAAGGTGTCTGTTTAGCTGTTGAAGGTGTAACAATCTCTTGTGGCATCTTTTGTGGTGTTGTTGTGTTGTGTTAAGTTGTGTTGTGTTGTGTTGTTGAGTGAAGTTGAATTCGCGTGTCTTCTAATGAAGAAAAAAAACATCAACACTAACAAAAACAGCATCAACATACAAAAACAAACAAACATATAAACAAACAAACAAACAAAAACACGGCGGCACAATGATTTACACTCGTAAACGCAAATTTGAAGTTTACAGAGACTTTTTTCAGGGTAAATCTTTATTGTGAATTGTTTTATTGTTTCTAATTCTCCCTTTAAAATACATAATTAACTCCATTTCTATAAAGAACCATTCAGTGATTCCATTACAGATTCTCCATCACCAATTAAGAAACATCAACAAGAAGAAGAAAACAACTTCAAATTAGATGAAAATCCAATGTTGCTCTTCGCGATGAACAGCATTGCAGCTGTTTCACCCCAAAAAAGTGAAGTTCTTCAACCTCCTTTTGCTCCACCAGTTAGTCAATCATTGATTTTAACACCAAATAGAGGAGGATGTTGTTCTTCATCTCTTTGTTTATCAGATTTTGAACAACCACCACAAGAAACTTCAACACCGGCACCTGGAACGTATCTTTCTTATATAAACCGACCTCTTAGTTATCCGGTATCTGTTTTCCGTTTCTCTGATGATGATGATAATGATCATTCCTTTTCTAAAAATGGTGTTGATGAGATTGGTTCAATGATGGATCGTTTAAAAGCTTCTGTTCTTGACTCTACTACTGGATGTGATGATGATAATGATGAGAGTAAAGAAGAGGTGACAACACCTACACTCAGAACACAAAAGAACAAGAAGAAGGTTCGTATCAATGAAACAGTTGATGTCATCCTTACTCCAAAGAACAAGTACAACAACAACAAGAACAACAAGAGACCACTCTCTTCAAGTACTCGTTCCAATACAAAGAAAAGGGATACAACATATACACGTTTGAAAGCTGCTTGTGGTAAAGA
Source organism: Petasospora hungchunana (assembly GCA_030563225.1). Taxonomy (NCBI): domain Eukaryota; kingdom Fungi; phylum Ascomycota; class Saccharomycetes; order Phaffomycetales; family Wickerhamomycetaceae; genus Petasospora; species Petasospora hungchunana. Next base: position 12,627 of record JAKUBL010000041.1, read on the forward strand.
TCCTCTAAACATTCTTGACTATTGAGTGTCATACAAACAAGCAAAAAACATACATTCATGCATCTCTAATTCAATCCTCCTCCAAAATAAACTCCTTCATCTCCTTATAAGCCTTGTCCAAATCATCATTAACAACAATCTTATCATGAGCACCAGTTTCAGCATATGCCATCTCTGCAGCAGCTGCACCAATTCTCTTTTCCAATGATTCTGTTGTTTCAGTACCTCTTCCTTCAAGTCTGGCTCTCAATTCTTCAATTGAAGGAGGTGATAAAAAGAGAAATCTTGCATTAAGATCTGTTTGTTTAACAGATTTAACACCTTGCATATCAATATCAAGAATACATGTTCTTCCTTCCTTGGCAACATTTTGAACACTTTTCACTGTTGTACCATAATAATTTCCAGAGAATTGTGCCCATTCAATGAATGCTTTGTCTTCAATCAATTTCTTGAATTCATCAACAGTAATGAAATGATAATCTTTACCATCAACTTCACCTGGTCTTGGAGAACGTGTTGTATTAGAAACAGAAAATCCAAATTTATTTGGATATTCTGCAAATAACTTCTTGAGAAGTGTAGATTTTCCTGTTCCCGAAGGACCGGAGATGACAATTGGACGATCTGGATGTTGGATGTTAGTATATATATGTTTGTGTTGTGTGTTGTATATATTTTGGTGTTTTTAATGTCCCCTCTCTTCGAGCTTTTGGTAAAAGACGCGTGTTTTGTTATGTCTTTTATCAACATAAATAAAGTTATATGGGACAAACACTCACAGAACATACTGGACATTTGTTTGTGTGTGTGTAGTGAGAGAGAAAACAAAGATATCTCTTTTGATAATAATACAAATCTCCAATAAAATATACAAAGAAAAAAAAACAAAAAGCTATGGAATTTTCATATGTTTACCTTTTTTTTTTAAAAGACAGAGAGAGAAAGAGATAGAAAGAGCCGCGTGTTTTGTATGATGTTATGTAAGTTTTCAATTTCTTTTTCTTTTAACTTTGACTCGGGTCCTACGCGATTATTTCCTTATTGGGATGTGTAACCGCTTCTCAAAATAGGTTGACACTTGCATCTCTCTCTTATGTAAATAGACCCCTTTGTATACGTTTTTTTATATATATATATTCTTCTTTTTCTCTCTCTCCATATATTAACTTGTCAACGATACAACCACCATAAAACACACACAAACACTTGTGTTGAGTACAACAAATGGAACTTGATGATACTCATTCAAATCATTCACAATGGTTAAAAGAATTACAGATTGATTTGAATAAATCAATCATTTCAAATCTAAGAGAATCCCTTCTCAAGAGTTTCAAATTGGCATATAATTCTTCAGAAATCTCAATGATTCCATGTTTTGAAATGACAAAGAAGATCTTATCTCATATCATTAAAGAAGAATACATTCTCAGTATTGAATTAGGTGGATCAACATTACGTATTGGTATTGTTGATTTGATGAGGAAAACAGTATGCGAACAAAGGAATTGGCTATTTGAAGATGTACAAAAGGTTGTTGATTTTAATTTCTTTGATCAATGTGTTAAAAGGGTATTGACATTAAACAAATGGTTTGAGAACTATATGACAACAACAACAAGAGTCGGTGTGACATGGAGTTTCCCCATAGATGATAAAGGAATGATCATCAACATGGGTAAAGGATGGATTCTAAAAGATGAATGTATGAATATCCCTGTTTCGAAACTTTTTGAATTGGCTTTCCAAAAAAATGGATTATTAAACATTTCTGTTGATGCTGTTATTAACGATTCTATCGGTACTGCTCTTTCTGGTCTTGTTCATGGTGATTTCCAAATGTCTTTGATTCTCGGTACTGGTATCAATGTATGTGTGTTGCAAAATGGGGTTTTGATCAATACCGAACTTGGATTCTTTGGTGGTTTGGATATTCCAACAAAATATGACATGTCTATTGATGATAGATGGTTGACTTCTTTTGAACAACCTCCTTGGAAACACAACAATGTGGAAAAATTATATCAACCTTTTGAAATGATTACAAGTGGGAGATATATTGGTGAACTCGTTAGACTCGTTATGGCTGATCTTGCAATTACACAAGGTTTCCCAAATGTTCCATTTGGTGAGTATGAACTTCATGGAAGTCTTGTATGTCTTATTACAAACTACTCTTGTGAACACAAATCAGATGAATATCAATACCTTGACTCGCTCACTTCTGAACAATTTTCCCTTTTACGTGAAGCAACATTGGCCATTCTTTCCAGAAGTGCCAAATATGTCACTTGTGCTATCCTAGCTTTGAACGATTTTACACATTATGAAACTATTGAAACGAAACCATTGATTGTCAACTACACCGGTTCTTTTCTTCATCATTGTCACATTTATCGACAAATGATTACAAAAGACACAAGAATCAAACTTGTATATATCCCAGATAGTTCCCTCATTGGTTCTGCAGTTGCATCTGTACATGTCAAATGATTTACAACTTTATCTCATTCATCATTGATTCTCCTTCAACAAGGATACATCTTCCATCAGCAATAACTTCAACACCTTTATTTTTTGCAATTTCAAGACATTCTTTATCATATGAACCAGGTTGGAACCAAACACTCTTTACTTGTTCATTAAGTTGTTGCATTGTTTGTTTAGTGATGTTTGGTGGTGTCACAACAGAAATACTAATACCGTCAAATTCTGGGTTTATTTCATGAGATTTGTCAATTGCAATATCAAGATTTGAAGCCGTTTCTAAATCAAGAATTGATGGGGATTGAGGATTGATGGGAATGACAGGAAGGTTATGATTTATATACCACATTGTGATTTTATAACCGAATTTGATTGGATTGGTCGAAGCTCCCAATACAGTGTAGATTCTCAATGGAGTGAAGAAGGGCATGTTTCTTTGTTTGTACGTTTTATTCTGTTTGTTTATAAGTGTTTTGTTAAGTGAGGCTTATTCTTTGCTTTTCACTTTTCCCCACACACAAGATCATAATCAAGTCACGTGACCATACTTACTACTTTGATATATACTATAACGGGTATATTAAAAGCTATATAATCAATCAATCACAGTATAAAATCTATTTCAAGCACACACACTTGTTTTTTCTTTCTTTATCTCACACACCCAACTTCACCCAGAAACCACAATTGAATATCCAAATGGCATCACATCGGGACTTGTAATGATAGGAATGTGATCTTTGTTATCATTTGCAGCATCTGATATATCCATCACCAATTTAGCAAAATCATCATTCTGTTTTATGAAAAAGTCTTCATCGGGTGTTTTCCTATAGACTCGTATCTCCAATACCCACTTTTCCCATAATACTTGTTCTTCTTCTTCTTCTAATTTCCCAAACCACGTTGGTTTCTTCAACTTTTGTTGTTCAAAGAAGGTAACGTGTAGTTGTGCGTATTTGAACTGTTGTTGGTCAGATTCTTGATCAAGTTTGTTGTTGTTGTTATTGTTATTGTTGTTAGAAGTGTATGGCATCAAACCTGGTGATCCAAATGGAGTGGAAGATGAAGGGGAGAGAATGGGTGTTTCCTTATCGGTGTCTATCCGAGTCATGAAGAGATCCACATATTTGTCAATCTCACTGTCAATTTCAGGAACATCAGCATGTGGCTATTTGATCAAAGTTAGTTATATGAACATTTTTAAGAACGAACAACAACAAGAAAGAAAAAAAACTCACATATGGCGTCTCCAGAAACTCTTTTGTTTGAGGTACAATCGAACCGAATGTTCTATAAAAGAAAATGGTTGATAAGAGTGCTAAATGATGATTGAGGTTAGTATAATATATTCCCATTATAGCCCACACCAAAAATGAAAAAGCAAAAAAAAAGAAGGATCCACCCACCTCGCACTGCGTCCCGCGTATGTTGTCGATCTGTTGTGAAGTCAAAATGGAACTCCATTGTGTATATATTTATATATATTTATATATATATATATAAAGTGGAGGAAAGTGTCGTATACCGTTATGTTAATGGCGAAAACACCCAGACACCAAACGCGGTGTATTATGTAATCGCAATGTCTTCCATAAAAAAAAAAGAGACGCGTCCACAAAAAAGGTTCCAAACACACCAATAAATACAAGAAACAAAAGCACACAAACACATGTCCAATCTCGATTTTGAACGGATCTATCTCAACTGCTCCAAAGCACATGGTCGTTTTCGTGTTGCTGCGTCCGGTTTAGGATGGAAACCAGCCGCTGTGGGAGGCTCTGCCACTCGTCAAGAACCATATCTTCTTCCTTCTGATGAGCTCTCTTCGGCGGTATGGTCGCGTGGTTCTCGTGGTTACGAACTCCGTCTTCAGACAAAGAACAAAGGTGTTGTGAGTCTCGATGGGTTTGATGCTCAGGACTTCAATTCCCTCAAGAATGAACTCCAGAGATCTTTCAACGTTGCAGTTGATCACAAAGAACACTCTTTAAGAGGATGGAATTGGGGTGAACTCGACCTCACCAGAAACGAGTTGCAATTCATCATCCAGGGCAAGCCGGCATTCGAGGTGCCATATGCCATGATCAACAACTCGAACCCGGTGAACAAACATGAGGTCACAGTGGATATGAATACATTGGATAACAATCATGCTGGTGATGAGTTGGTGGATATGCGTTTCTATATCCCGGGTTTTGTTAAGGAAGATGGTGTTTCGGAAGAAGATGAACAAGAACAACAGAGTGCTGCAAATGCATTCTGTGATCAATTGAAGGAAAAGGCAGATATTGGACAGTATTCTGGAGATGCCATTGCTTCTTTCACAGATATTCTCTTCTTGACACCGCGTGGACGCTTCGATTTGGACTTCTTCTCCACTTCGATGAGATTGAGAGGTAAGACGTACGATCATAAGATCCAATATCGTCAGATTGAACGTATCTTCTCCATTCCAAAACCAGATGACATACATCACTTGATGGTGATCCACGTGAATCCCCCACTTAGACAAGGACAGACACCATACCCATTCCTTGTTCTTCAGATAGTCAAGGACGAAGAGCTGGAGCTCGAAGTCAACTTGCCAGATGAAGAACTCAACTCCAAATACGAAGGACGCTTGTTGAAGAAGTACGATCAAAAGACACACATGGTTCTCTCTCATGTGTTCAGAGGACTCACCGAGCGCCGTATCATCGTTCCTGGTTCTTTCCAAACCTCCAAGGGCCAGGCTGCGCTTGCATGCTCCCTCAAGGTCAACGAAGGATACTTGTACCTGTTGGAAAAGTGTCTTCTCTTCCTGCCCAAGCCAACGGTATACATTCCTTATGCCGATGTTGGACATGTTGATGTTTCTCGTGTCGAAAACATGGGTTCAAACAGAACGTTTGATTTGGAAGTGGTTATGCGTTCTGGTGTTTCTCACAAATTTGCCAACATTGGTAAAGAGGAACAAAAGACAATTATTTCATTCCTTGAACAAAAACACATTCGTGTCAAGAATGAAGAGGCTGAACAGAGTGCAAGAATTGCGGCAATGGCAGATGATAGTGATAGTGATGAAGACGTCAACTTGGGCTCAGCCGATGAGGATGACTCGCCGGACGAGGACTTTAATGATTCTGGATCAGATGACAATGACGTTGCTGAAGAGTTTGATTCTGATGTTTCGATGAGTGACAGTGATACGGAACCTCCTTCAAAGAAAGCCAAGATGGATTGATATGTATATATATATATATATATATATATTGAAATGTGTATTGAGAGAGTTTTTGTCAAACTGATCATTAATCTGGTATATTACGTAGTCTTTACAAATAAAGGTCAGAACGAAGATCACAGGTGGCTAATTGAAAGTACTACGTTTCGCAAAAGACTTTCTATTACTCGGCACTATGATATTTCAAAGTCTTATATATATATATATATATTATTCCTTCCCAGCCTTTACAATCAATGATCAAATTTGGTGGTTTTCTTTTCATACAAACTGAAACATTACGAAGTATAAAATCTACATGCTCATAAAACAAGCAATTTTTGGGGAAATTTGGTTTTTGTGTACTATTGTGTACTGCGCCACACATTCGCGAAAGTGGCTAGTGTAAACCCCACCTTGTGGCGAGGCTGTATTGCTGTCAACGATTTCCCGATTGGGACATTTGTTAAAAGAACTCAGTTTTGGAGCAATTTCTATATAAGAACTCAGAAGGATGCGTTTATCACTTTCAACAACGTAATCAAGAAAAGAAATGATAGGAATTCTGGGAAATCTCTTTCCATTCGAAATCATTCTCGATGTGGTGTCTCACTTGGACACACACTCGCTTCTTACTCTTCTCGAGACATATCCTGAGCTCAAACACTATACTATCCTTCTCACTGGACATCGCCAAGAAGAGCCAATATTCTTCCACATCTCAGGAATCGAGCGTAAGATACTTCCAGACCAGCTTGGAGATTACAGAACCCATCACATGGACTACGACGGGGACTACACGGAAGAACGAAGAGCCATCAAGAGAAGGTTGGGCATCTTTGACAGCACGGTAGACAGAAAGCCAATCAAACTGGTGGAACTAACTGTGTTTTCTTACAATGGTATACGCACGCCCATACTTCCCAGCTTCCTGGACTCGTGTACCTTTATATTTGTGCCCGATTGTTGTACGAAGTATTCCAATTTGACACATCGGATGCTCGCAGGGCACAAGAAACATATCAAATGGCTTCACGGGTTAGGCTATCAGCCTCCTTCAAATCCGTCTGTCGAGCACTACTCCCATTCTTTGAAACAATACCTCCTGACTCACGCTCCAACATCCAATCTTAGACGTGTCAAGCTTTTTAACATCCATTCGATTGTTGGAATCGACTTTACATCAGTGAATCATCTCATGATCATCTATTCAGGGCGCTCAGTCCAGCAACCTGAGATTAGATCCCTTGTTCTTGATGCAGAGGTGGCGCTCTGTGTTCATTTCCTTGGAACAGTGCCTCATATTTCTGGAATCAAGATTCAATATCACTCATACAAATACATTAACCGCAGATTTGAGCTCGTGAACATCGCCTATCTACAGGATAATATGGAGCATGTCTCATTACGCGAAGACGAAAATCTCAATCATAACTATTTGGGTGTGGACTTGAGTTTCCTGGATTCATGGACATGGCAATGTGTCTATTTCGCAGGTGTTCCTTCTTGGGTATATCAGAACCACCTCCAACAAATCCGCTGGTTGCGCCTGAAGATTCCAGCAAATGATAAATCAGTCCCATTTGAGATATCATTGAGTTCCCATTTGACTGTTCACTGTTCAAGTCCTTGTTCTTTGCCAACATTCCCCTCCTCTGGAGGGCCAATGCAAATAGATCTCATCATCTCTTCACCTGGGGTGATATCTGCAACTGATTTTCTCTTGAGAGCCACTGATACACTATATCCTATTTCTCCAAGAAGAGTTTATCGACAGATTAAGTTCAGTGTACACAACTCAACTGGTGCCCTGGACCCCAGATCAGTAGACTCTATCAAGTTCAATGAAGACGCTGATGAAGTCAAATTCCTAAGGCGTTGTCTAATTCCCTCTCACCTTTGGAATGTAACGCAAAATCAGTTTGAGATCGAAGATTACACAACTTTCCAGTTTGCTGGAATTGAACTCAAGTATTGGAAGGACAAAGTGGATGAAGAAAGAGAGGTTTTTATCCGAAACTAAGAACAAAGACGCCTGGTGGCTGAATTACACAGACAGCATTGGCCTGCCGGAAATGCTAATTAATCTACCAAGAGAAACTAATCAGCCATAGGCCGCAAACACTAGGCTCTTATAGCTAATCACTTGTATATATATATATATATATATATATATATATGCTTCACAATTGATCACTATACTAACTAGTACCTTATAGCTAATGACGATCACCCCCCCTCATAATACAATGCTTCCACCCCTACATGATCATCACATATTGTCTCCGAAATTCAGCGTTAAGTGTTGCCAGACATGCTTGGATATTACCCAGCCTATTACTGAACCTCCACAGAATGTGAAAACGCCATTACCCTAGAGAAAGAGGCCACTAAGTCGAGAAGACTGGAAATCTTTGATAGCACCACAGATAGAGAGCCAATCAAACTGGCTGAGCTGCAGGTTAAACTCGAATACAATCCCCCCATACTTGTTCAATATAATGAACATTTTAAAGAACTCATTTCTATTCATATACACCCTAACACGATACAATAAACAATTGTATCACCGATTACCCGATTGGGAAATCGCGCTGAAATAAAAACCCCTTGAGAATTGCCCACACAAGAGAATACAATTCTTGTGTGTGTGTTTCGAATATCAAGAGCTTGGATAGAGATCATTGTGTTTTGGAGGTTACTACTAGCTTTCAATACATATACATGTTCGTATATATATATATATATATACTATATCTGTTTCCCTTTCCCTTCCCCCCCCCTCTTGTCTTCTATGATATTTTGAATCAAGAAAAACAAAAATCAAAACAACAACAACAACATCAAGAACAACAACAACAACAACAATGTCAGCAGACCACAGCACCGCCACCGTCCCAACAGAAGCCACCACCGCCACACCAGCAACTTCTCCCGTGACACATCGCAATCCCAAGTTTGCCGCCGTTCTTTCTGCCAAACACGCCGAACTTGTCACGTGTCTTCGTGATCTCTGTTCCCTCAACAACACCTCCAGCGAGCCCGAGACTCCAATCGCCTCTTTTACATGGCCAACTGTTCTCGAAGCTGCGGAGGGTGCGTTTGCCGAGTATTCCGCTGCAATGGAAGCCGCTACACGTCAACATGAGAATCTCCAAAGGGATCTTCTTATATGGCAAGAAGGCGCTTATATGCTTGACGGTGCTGTTGTTTCTTCTCGTTTGGGAGAAGCAGAGGAGTGGTCAGTTGCTAAAGAGGCATTTATCAACCATTCTAATGCCGAATTGATGAGAACAAGTGAACTTATTGATGCTGCTATCCAGAAGTTGAAAGAAGGGTAATTGATGATTTCATACACACACACACAGGATGCTAATGAGATATACACAGACTCATTGACAAATTGCCAAAGAACAAATGAATAATTTATTAACCTAAATAACCTCTCTATGACTTGATGAATTGCTATGACTGTTTATGCCTTTATAATATGAATTTCTCTGGGCTAATCCCCCATGTCCAACCAAGTATATTTATATATATATGATACAACTATATACAAGCTTCCTCTTCCTCCTTTCAATAACACATCTCTTTCATAAATCTCTTTATTACGTTGGATCAATAAACAATCACTTGCTTAGTCATCTATTAGTCATCGTATTATCTTTCCCCTCGCAAACCTTTTCGACGTTGACCAACTTTTCTTATAAAAAACACTAAAACTTCTTTTGGTTTAATTTTAAAAAAGTGTGTCTACTCTTCCATAGATGACAATCACAATCAGAAGGGCTACAATCCATGATGTCCAGGCCATGCAGAATGCCAATCTCCATAACTTGCCTGAGAACTACCAACTAAAGTATTACATGTATCATATCCTTTCATGGCCAGAAGCTTCATTTGTGGCGACTACAACTTGTCCTACATCTGGAGATGCCAAAGGGGATCCATCATACGTTTCTCCCGGTGAGAAACTTGTTGGATACGTTCTAGCGAAGATGGAAGATGATCCAGATGCTGAAGATAAAACTCCACATGGTCATATTACATCTCTTTCTGTGATGAGAACTTATAGAAGACAAGGAATTGCTGAAAAATTGATGAGACAAGCATTGTTTGCATTGACAGAGACATTTGAGAGTCAATATGTCAGTCTACATGTGAGAAAGAGTAATAGAGCTGCTTTACATTTGTACAGAGATACTCTTCAATTTGAAGTATTGACAATTGAAAAAAGTTATTATGCTGATGGAGAAGATGCATATTCAATGAAAAAAGTTCTCAAGGTGGAAGAATTGGTGCCTTCAACGTTCCAAAATGGAACCATTGATGATTTGGAGACAGATTTGTTGGAGGGAATAGAGGAGTGAATATATATATATATATATATATATAATGAAAAAAAGCTGTTGATGCATTCGTTTGTTCATTAGGCATTCCAATTCCATATATATATATATATATATATCTACACAAAATATAAGATCCAACACACATTTGTATTATGAAAGAAATATAAAAAAAGCACAAGCCTGAGTTACATTGTTAGAAAAGCCCATCCACGTAGAGAGAAAAAAGAGAGACTCAATATAGATATACATTCCCACACACAAATAGAAGAGAAGGGGGAGATGTATAATAAAAAAAACAGAGAGTTCCAATTTTTGTGTCAGAGATAATAAGTAAGGTAGCGTGGTTTTTTCCACATCGACAAAATGTCTCGAGCCAAATGCACTCAAGTCATCATTTAAAAAAGAGGAAACAATTGTTGTTTTTTATCTTCTCTTCTTGTGTGTGTTGAGTCTCTCTGTCTCTCTTTTGATTATGAAAAGAAAACACTTACTTTTTTTTCTATATCGATGAAAAGAGGAAAGAAAGAAAAGTTGAAAAATTTTTGTAGTTTTTTTTATTGGCTTTTTTTTTTTTCATTGGTGTGGCGCATGCAGTGTGTGGCGCATGTGGGTGTGTGGCTGGTGCGGCTTCTTAGGGCTTCTTCTTCTTTTCTTTACTGATCTTTGCGATAACTCACTTTGTCCACTTTAACGTCTCCATTCATATAGGTGTAGATGTAAAGTGTGACAACAGAGCCTTGGATGTCGAGAAGGGTAAAAGAAGGGATTGTTTGGTTATCCTCAGTGTCAGTCTCTTTCTCTTTGTCTTCTTCTTCTTCTGCTTCCTCTTTTGGGTCTTGTTTCTCTTTTATGTCTTTATCTTCCTCGTTCATGTCTTTTTTCTCCTCCAAATCATCAACCTCTGGCCAATCTGTAGAGAATGCACCAGTTGCACTCCCAGGATTCAAAAAGAATTTCCCTTCCAAAGTATAAGCTTCAACTTTATGAGTTCCTCCCCAGATAAGAACATCAACATTCATCTGTCTTGCCATTGTTAATAATGAAAGTGGATCTCCACGTGGAACAATTGTGTATCCATTCGTGAAGCCAATCCTTAGAGATCCATGTGTAACCACTAATGATAATGGTAAAGGTGTTGTTGTTGATATTTCATCAAATTCACCACGTACTATTTGGAAATCTGGAGATAGAGATTTAAGAAATTCAAGTGTTGAAGGTGAAGTTGTAGCATTTCCCAAGCAAAGAACTTGTGAGATCTTTCCAGGTGCCAAAAGCTTTTTGAACTTGTAAATCATTGTTAGTATTCTGTGTTATATATATATATATATATGCTTACTTTGGGTGGAAGGTCCTATATTTCATAGTGTCAGTAGTCATATAATCGTACAGAGATAAAAAAAAAAACGCACAATTGCTCTCTGTGGAATGTGGAGATCTCCAATAGCCAAAATCAACATCTTTTTAATTTCGTTTCTTTAATCTTTTTGTGGTGGAAAGAGAGAAAGAGAATGGACCAACCCTCTTTTGAAATACACCAAGCATCATATGTCAAACACCTGGACACCACCATAACATCAGGGCTTCTTAACCAATTCTCAACATTAGCAAACCCCACAAAGCCCGGGGTGGAAAGATATATATATACGATTTTTGAAATCGATTGAAATGTCATCCAATTAGAGGTTGAGAGGGTTCTTCTCTTTAATGGGTTTACATCATCGAGAAATAAAATAAAAAATTGGGTGTAAAACAGAAGAGACTACTATCCATAAGCAAAAAGTACCAATCATATCTATAAGCGTATCACATCAATAAAAAGAAAAAAACACACATTTCATAAAGCCATATCACTTCTCCTGTTCTTGTTGTTGTTGCTGTTGTTCGAGATACTTTTGTCTGGCAATCTCTGCTCTCTTCTTTCTCTCCTTTGTTTCGTAGTCTCTCTTCTCAAGTTCTTCAATCCAAAGTCTTTCTCTCAACTTGGCCTTCTCATGGAGTTGATCTTCTTTACTCTTACGTTCAGCAGATGTTTCACGACCATAAACCATTCCTCCAACCACTAAAGCTGCAATGGTGAAACCTTGGAAACCAACACGATAACGGAACCATTTTTGAGCTCCAGGACGATTTCCAACACGTAATGATTTTGCAGCTAAAATAACTGCAACAGTCGTTGCAAGTGTTCCAAGGGGAACCAGAGGTTGTTCTTTGCAATTCTTGATGCACTTGTCGATGAAATCCAGTTGTCTGTTGTATGTTAGTGATGTGTTATATATATATATTTATATATGGTACTCACTTGTACTGGTTCTCAGCATCAAAAGAGGATGGCATGCGAGACATTTTTTCTGTGTGTGATAATTTTTGTGAATCTGAATATGAACAAATAAAAAAGTATCACAACACCTTGTTTATATATATATATATATATATATATAAAGATGAAAAGTGTTTTAAAAAGAAAGAGAGAGAGAAATCGATTTTAAAAGTCGTGTGTGAAACCCCGAAGGCTGTTACCCGTGTCAGAATGACAGTCTTTTTATTTTCAATATTGAAAATTCGCGAATCTTTTTTCGATATAAACAAATATTTGGTGGCAAATATTGATAACTTTCAATATAACACGTCAAAACAGGGTTATATAACATATATCATATAACATATAACACAACAACACATCATATAACATATATCATATAACACCACAACACAACATATAACATATATCATATAACACAACAACATATCATGGCACATCCCACTTTCGAGGACAGCGTCGCCGACACACATCCAAACTCCTCGGCATATCTCCAAATTGCAACACCCAAATCACCCAATAGTGATGGATTTTCCCCAGACCACGAGACCCCTTTAGAAAGGGAAATCAAACAAAAGTTAATTGACGAGATCGATACGGAGATTCTGTTGAAACACAGAGAGTACAACCTTGTGCAGAACGAACTCGAACGTGTGCGGGCGCAGTTGGGTTTAATGGAACGACTTCATGACGATCCTCAGTACGCGCAATACATCCACACTGTTATCAACCTTAAGAAATCTGCCAAAAGAAGTGGTGGGGATGTCGGTGACGCCCCGACAGGCACTCCGACAACAGCAACAACAGCATCAACGGCATCTTCAGTAGGAGACCACCATTACAACTTGCGCAGACAACATCATGAGGCACCGGTACACAGAACGTCATATGGAGGACTACGGCCAATGGTGGACGAACGTGGGAATAAGGTGTGTGTTCATAAGCGGTCGGATGGTGTTATTGTGCGGATCGACTGTCCAGTGTGTCGAAGAACGGACTTTGGGTCGGCACAAGGGTTTCTCAACCATGCGCGTTTGGCACATTCGGTGGAATACAAGTCCCAGGAGGACGCTGCTTTACGATGTGGTCGACTCATGCCCGAGTCCGAACAGGATGAGATTGGGGTTGGTTCAATTCGTAAGTTGAGGGAGCTTGGACTCAACCCGGATAATACGCTTTGTCCAGGTGTGTGTATCGAAGAACAGGCAAAGAAGAAGAGACGGCTGAGTAAAAACGCCAATGTCGCCGGTTCCACCACCGGGACCACCGGGACCACAACCACCCACCTGGAGAAGCTTTATCAGGGGAAAGTCGCAAACAGCGATGGGTTCAAAGAATTGGTGGAAGAGGTGACGACGAGGGAAGTTCTGGAAGATGAAGAAAGTGAGAATACCGAACCGGAAGAACAACAAAAGAAGCCAGCTTCATCTTTCAAGAAGAGTCACAACAGACGCAAATCACGCGGTGGGCTCAGTGCAGTCACATTTGATGACAAGGTGGAGACTTATAAGGAAATTTCCCCTTGTTCTGTCGTTCCGCAAGTGTTGAGTGTTGGTGAATCAAACTCGACGCTCTACTCTGATCCCGTCGTCGAGCTTTCTTCGAATGTGCCAACAGCGGTTTCAATTCCCCTGGTGAGAATGGCGGAGGATTACAACTCCAAATCAATGACATCCTCCCAGAGAAGACGAGTACCCTCCGTTTCCGAGCCTCTACGAACCAGAAGCCGGTCTTCACGCCAGAATTCACAGTAAATAAAAAAGAAAAGGAAAATTGCTTATAAATTGGAACCAATTGCTCTATATATTTATCTAATCCCAGTGTATAGTAGCTTTTACAAAAGACCAGCCTTCTTAAACTCGGCCTCGGTCTGGTCGAGGCTCTCGAGTCTCTTGAGGTCCTGCTCGGTGCCGAATCTCTCGCCGTTGAACCAGATTGTTGGAACCCACTTTCTGCCTGCAATCTCCGTGAAGGCCTTCTCAAGCTCAGCTGCTTCTTTCTGATCCATCTTGTCGAGCTCAAGGATGGCAACTTTGGAAGAAACACCGTACTTTTTCCAAATGGCCTGAGTATAGTGGCAATCTGGGCACCACGACTTGGAGATCATGAAGAACTTGTTCTCGTTGATGTACTTGAAGGCCTTATCTTTTGGGGACATGTTTGTTTTGTGTTGTTTGTGTTGTGTGTTAAAGACCGAGAGAGAGAGAGGATATGTGGAGTTTGAACGATATTTGGGCGAGTCTCGGGGTCTGGTTTTAGGCGGGAAAACTTCCATAGGACTAGGCCCACTCACACCATATTATGGAGGTGGACTGAAATTTCAAACAAAAAACCTTGACACAATTGGTGTGTTTTTTTTTATTTGCTTCGATATTTTGATCCAATATTTGGTTTCAATATATTCCGAATTCAATATATTAGGAATTCAATTTCCAAAGAGAGACAGAAAGCAATGATACGCTGCTTCATCCGCTTTCTATCCAAAACACACACAACAATGTCCCGCTCTTTCTCCTCCATCTGTCTCCAACGCACCACAACAACAACAACAATAACATCATCACCTTTCCTTCCACTCAAAATCCTCCAATCCCGCCGGTTTGCATCCTCAGACCCTCGCAGGTCCCCTTTAGTCTCATTGGCCCAGGACCCAGCAGCTCCCGAGATTTATGTACGATGGTTTTACGCTACAGATGTTCCAAATTCGATGCCTAAGGAATATCAATATGACAAGACAAAAGAACCAACCAAATTCTCTGCATTTTCGATATTTGATTCAGAGAGATTGGAAGTTGAATATCAAAAGATGAGAGATGGTGTTGAATATGAGAATAAGATCAGTGTTAATGAAGATTTCTTATTTGAAGCAGATTTGGAAAACAGAGAAATGAAACCGATATATTGGGAAGGTGCACAATATGAAATACGTCGTGGTTCGTGGTTTACAAGTGATGGAATGCCAGTGAATGAGGCACTTGCAGAGGATTTGGAAAAAGGGTATATCCGCATGAGACCATATGAAACTCCAGATAAGTCAAACCCACTAAAGAAGAATCCCGTGGATGAGGTTTATGTCATACGAGGCGATAAGCAAATCTTGTACAGTGACAACAGAAGTGCGTATGTCCTTGGGAAAGGATATGGAGGGAAACTCCAGGTGAGTTACTTGAAAGCGGTGAAGAATCTGCCAGCAATTGGAGCAACGTTACTATCTCGTGGATTCCAACACCAGAAGAAGAAGAAGAATGAAGAAGATTCTGGAAAGTTTGGCAGTTTGGGTGACATGTTTGCATTGGAATTGGATGAACTCTTCGGAGAAAAGACTGGGTATCTGTCTGAAAAGCAACAGGACTCTAATACTAGACAAGCTATGAAGATGGAGATTGAACAGGATTATCTTCCCGAGCATAACAGTGAACATCCAAAAGGTGGACATCGCAAAATCGATCATCTCATCTTTTGTGTTCATGGAATTGGCCAAATGTTGGGAACAAAGTTTCAAAATGTCAACTTCACGCATACCGTTAACGTCATGAGAAAGAACTTGAAGAAAGTATACGCCGATAACAAAGAGTTCCAACAGCTCATGGAAGACGAGCATGGTGACAACTGTGGTATCCAGGTTCTTCCAATTGCATGGAGACACAAGGTGGACTTTTCGACAGAAAAGAGGGTCAACAACAGACTTCCCTCGTTGGCTGATATCACAGTCAACGAATTCAAACCACTTCGTAACCTCATTGGCTCCGTTGTATTTGACATCTTGCTCTACTACGAGCCAATGTACATGAACCAAATTCTTGAAGAAGTCGTTTCTGAAGCCAACAGACAGTATCACCTCTTTGTGAGTCGAAACCCAGACTTTTCAGGGAAAGTCTCCATTGTTGGCCACTCCCTTGGATCAGCCATTGCACTTGATCTCCTTTCCCTGCAACCATCCGTTCCAGATCCGGAATCCACTAACCCCAAGCTTTTCCACTTCAAAGTGGAAAACTACTTTGGAATGGGGTCACCTTGTGGTGTATTCAACCTTCTAAAGCGCCAAAACATTGCACCTCGCTCACTTAATGGTGAGTCCACGGATACATGCAAGACTCTGGCGTGTGAGAACTACTACAACATATTCCATCCATGTGACCCAATTGGATACAGAGTTGAACCACTAATCAGAGCTGAGTTCACGCAGTACGTCCCCGATAGTGTTCCATTCCTGATTGAGGATTTCAACAAACAGTTGTCATATTGGGCCCAAGCTGGTGACTCGTTAACGAAGAAGATGGCCGGATATGTCTCGGGTGCAGTCAATGTTACAAAGCTGGCACGTATGGCTGAGGAAGAGAACAAAGGCGATGAGGAAAAAGTTGTGGTGAGTCTGAACGACGAGCAGGTCAAGGTTATGAGTGCCATGAACTATAGCGGGAGAGTCGATTATGCCCTCCAGCAGGGGTACTTGGAGTTTTCTATTGTTTCAGGGGTCACTGCCCACATGAGTTACTTTGAGGATGAGAACGTTGCTGCATTTTTGCTGAAAGAAACGCTGACTCACCATGATCGTGTCACGTCTAAAAAGGTTACAAAAGTGGAGAAAACTGGGAGTTAGAGAAGGTCATCGAGCGACTGTTCAGAGTCTCTCTTGATGAGATCGAGCATACCTTCAGGCAAGATCGGTCTTTTGTTGGCATCCAGCACGTATCTGAACGGCATCTCCGTAGCTTCGTTCTTGGAGAATCTGAACTCCGGGTAGTCAATGAATTCAATGTCCTCAAACTTCTTGCGGTCCTTGACGATCAGCTGAGTCGTTCTGACTGCCGTATCGGTCGTCATCTGTTTTGACCCCAAACGTCTTCCAGCAAAACCGTACTTTCTTCTCAACTCACCAGTACGGTCTCTCGGTGGATGATCTCCCAAAATGCCTCCAAACACAAAGTAGTCAAACTGTTCATACTCCTCTGGAACCAAATCGGTCTCTGCCGATGGGTCAAGCAGACACACCCTCTCCTTCACAATCGGGAACTCAGCAGTGCCGATCCTCGTGACATCCTCAGTCGTCCATTGCAATCCAGCCTGTATCAACTCCTTTGGAATATCAGCTTCTGTAGTGCCCTGAGGCAGTGAAGTCAAGATCAGGTTCTCGGCTCCAACTTCCTTAATGATGGTGCAGTACTCCAAGATGACCCACTCGGTGAAGCCTTGTTCCATGTGCTCGATAACGTACTTCATGATATTATATAGAACCTAATATAAAATCCAATATATATATATATAATTAAGTGGAGCTTGAGAGCTCATCTCAATTTTTCTTTTTTTCTTATAACGTACGTCACCGGGGTTGCTGGTAATATAAACCCGGACACCAGGAAGGTATATATGGATAAAAAATTCTAATATATTGATTGGAATGCATATGGAAGGACACGAAGGACACGATATGTTAATATCTAGTCCCTTATCCTCTGAAATATTGAATAAATTAGCTGGACTGACCGACTTTGAAGGTTATATATATATATATATCATCAATATTCAAGAGATCCAAAGAGACTTTTAATCAGCCAAAACGTATCGAATCGGAAAAATTCAATATTGATGAGTTCCAACCTAGAATTATTGGAAAGGGAGGATATATAGTTTTATTATATATATCAACTCTCAAACATATCAAAGCAAATATAAGAGACTCTAGAAAAGTGTTGTAGTGTCCAGACCGTTATTTACATGGTGTACGGGTTTTCAGACGTTTGCAAGTTTTAAAAGCATCAACTCACTTATCCAACCCACTTTCGTATCTCCTAAAAAGAAAACCAATGGCAACGTTAGTTATTCCTGGTGACTCCGTTCCTTCACAAAGCTCAGAGCTTGCGCTCGGCCCTGGAATGTACGCAACAGCGTCGTCCTCCATCCCAACACAAGCTGGACTGCTCTCCATCTCATCGAGATCGATCCATATCGAATCTAATGGACGTCGTTATGTTCCTTCGACAAATGACTACGTCATCGGCGTGGTCACTGGATCCTTCGGAGATTCTTTCCGCGTTGCTCTCTCAAATTTCACATTCCCAGCATCACTCAGTGCAATGGCCTTTCCGAATGCCACAAAGAAGAACAGACCGAATCTCAAGACAGGAAACCTGATATATGCCAGAGTATCCAGTGCAAACCCGGAAGTGGACGTTGAGATTGAGTGTATGGACCCTACGACGGGGAAAGATGGAGGGTTTGGTCTGCTGGAAGGTGGATTTGTGTTTGATGTGACGTTGGGATTTGCAAGAGCATTGTTGTTCGATGCTAACCACCCAGTGTTGGCTCAGCTGGTGAAGAAGTGCAAGTTTGAAGTAGCAATCGGTGTTAATGGTCGTATTTGGATCAAGACAGAGGAGGTTAAACACACATTAGCTGCTTCTAGGGCTATTGAGAAGTGTCAGTTTGTCAAGAGTGATGAGGTTGTAAAGACCATTAATGCTACTTTTAGAGAGATCGAATAATGTCATAAATTTTTTTTTCATGATCTAAGTGTAGAACTTCATGACACCTTGATTTGGCTCGTAGGCCATGCACTTTTCCACAATATCACTAACCTGTCCCAAATTAATCACACTCTCGTACAGTTGCTCATCTGAAGCAGAGACATCGGGGATTCCAACACTTTCAAAGCTCCGTGACGCAAGACGGGGAACCATGGCAGATCCCTGACGACGGATGTCCTTGAGGAAATCAATCGAGCACACCTGCTCATACATACGCAGGTTCTCCATCTTGATAGAGACAGATTCAATCGAGTCATATGTGATTGTGGATGAAGAATCGGATTCACTCTCATGAACAACACCCAGATCGCTTATGGAATCACTTGACTGGAGTGGAGAATCAAAGGAGATGAATCCAAGTCTGGACTTTTCATCTTTGATGGATTGGAACATCGTTTCTGAAGATTGGTGGAACTCAGCCTGTTGCTTTCTCGAGATTGAGAGTTGGAATTCTGAATATCCGACTTTCCCAGTTGGAGTATGTTGGTCTTTGGCAATTGTTATCATCTTGTTTCTTTGTTCCTTCTTGCGGAGTTTATGGTTGATGGAAGTTTGCTTGCGGGACTTGAAAGGAGAAATCTCATAAGTTTCTTCAGGTGTGGAGGTTGGAAGCATGTATCTCAGTGTGGAGTTCATATTGATTTCAAACAACTTTTCAAAGTAAGTCATCTTTCTTGGAAGATAATATTCGTTCCAATAGTTGTCTATGAATCCAGGATATGGATCAAGTCTTTTGATCACCAACCCATCTTCTGGAACATCATACACCTCATTAAACTTCAACAAGTGAGTTTCTGTCCACCAATAGCGGTAAGATCTCTTCTCCGTATGGACGAAATGAATGTTGTGCAAATAGTAATCGGTATTGAGATCCCATAGCATCGGTTTGCCCTTCTCCCAGACATAGTTTCCCAAGAACAAGTTGATAGCGTCTTGTCTCTGAGCATCAATGAAGGAATTGCTGTAGAATCTCTTGATGCTCTCAATCATATCTCTTGAATGTGAAGACCACTGATTGATCTTTCTGTAAGTTTCCATAGTGTTGACCAAATGGGAACCACCATACTGTAAGGCAATCGTATCACCATGATCATGGAACATTTCTGTCAAGATATTGACCACATCCGAGTCATAATCGATCAAAACATCATCAACAACACCAAGTGCATGTAATTGATATCCCAATGCCCTTTTTCCAATGACAAATTGTGCGGCATTTGTACGATCTAAACAATCAATACAATTCGTACGACAAATTCCCTCTTGGAGCCTTGTGGTTTCCAGACTGACACCATTATGGAAGAATCCGGTTTTGCGAAGTGTTTCATCAGCATACTTCTCCAGAAACTCAATCACGTCCTGTCCATCAGATTTAGAGGCACGAGACATGTCCCAACTCGTGTATTGCAATTTCGAAGACTCGGGGAGGAACTGGTTCAAATATGTAACACATCGTTCGAATTCTTTGAGCAGTTTGGTTTCTCGTGGTGTTCGTTCTTTGGTTTTGATTAGGTTGAGGATCAATACTGGTGCATCGTATCGTTTAAAAAGGTCATCAAAGTGTAATGCAGCAGAGCAATAAAACGGATCAACGAGATCAATCTCGATTGGTGGTTTTGCCAGTTTCAAATTCGTAGCTTCTTGAGACCAGTAAAGTGGGATGGATCCACGATGTTGGACGTAGGAAGTATATCTTGGATTGTTGAAGATACCATATTTCCCATCATGGAATGAAGTCGTTAGCATTTCAGAAACAATCTGTTCGGTTTCAACTTCATTAGCAACACTTCCCTGGTTATTCACACCACGTTTAAGGAATCTCGCACCGGCAAAGTGATGAGATCTGCGGGCAATGACGGTGATGTATATATTTTTCGATAGGATTGAGACGTTTGCCTGGTCGATGAAGCCATGGATTGTTGGTAAGAACCAGTCATATGTTCGGTCGAATGAGCTTGTAACAGGTTTGAGGAGCGAACTGTTCCACATGAACATCTCGTTGAATTGATCATGAAACTTGACAGTGTTGGGTAATCCCATTGCCTTTTGCTTTTCTCGAAGAATGTTTCTTTGAAGTGTGTTTGTCAAGTCATATGTATAACTGAAGTAGAAAGTTTTGGAAAGATCCAAGTTGGAGAATGTTGCAAGAAAACGAGCCTCTTCACTGTACTTGTCCGGTTTCTTGTAGTTGTTACATATTGGGATGAGTTCAGTATTATCGATGTGATAGATGTAATGACCACCCACAACAGCAATTTGAGATCTCTTTGTCACCGCCAAGAGGTAATAGCACTCTGTGAATCTGATGAATCCAAGCAATCCAAATGCCGTCAATCTCTTGTTCAATCCCTCTGGATTAGTCTCTTCCAACCTCGACAAGACATTCATGATTTCCTTTCTTGTGAAGAAGACGTTATCTTCAACAATGGTACAGAACTGATCCTGTGGTACTGTTATATCGATTTCCAGTACTCGAAACATCGTTTCTCGGCCATTACTACCAACGATGTACATCCTCGTCTTTGTTTCGTAGAGTGTGTATTTTTGCATTGTTGTCAACTTTCTCGTTTTAGAGACCGGCGGTACAGTTGAAACTGCAGGAGGAGACTCCATAGGCTCATCAGGGAGCTTTAGTTTCTCCATGAGTGTTTGCAGATGTGTTTGTATTTATGTGTGTATGAATGTATCTATGTATGTAAGTACGTATGTTTTGCTACTGTTGATGTTTGTTTGACATGAGGTGTCCGGGTGTTGATAAGCACGCTTTTGTGTGTCGAATAGGTAGGGATATTTGTATTTTGCTATATGACGGGGGTGGTTTCATCAATATTTAAATAAATACTTAGGGTTCCATCCATATATTGGATTGTGCAAATAACCCTGGGTAGTGTGGACTGGGGCTAGGTCAACGTAGAGTTTTACGATATATATAATGTGACATTTTGATGGGCGCTGTATATTATTGAGCATGCAGATATATCAATATAACATATAGACATACCCTTTATATAACAAGCGATCCAATGGGAGGGAGTTCCTTCAAAAGCGGATCGTTATATAAGAAATCAAATGCTGGGAAAAACAAAAATTTCACATTATAATCGAGCAGGGCAGGGACCTTCCTGATTCGGAACGTCTGTGCGCAGCCTCTTCCCCAGGATTTTCGCGGCGCGGGTGTACCGACCTTCCGAGATAGGCAGGAGGGCTGATAAAGAGCCGCTGCTCTTCTTGCTGCTTTGAGGTAAATCATCCCGAAGGGATTTTGGATGGAGAAAGGGAGATGTTCCATTTGGTATAAAAAGGGACACACATCCCCCATTTTCTTCTCATCTCCTCTGTGTACAAAAAGTTCTATCTCCCCACTACCAATCAAGACAATGGAACGTCTCCAGCAGATTGTTACGCAGGCTACCGCCTCTTTGGCCCCACCACCGGCACCGGCTCATCCGCTTGATCCCCTTTCCCCAGCGGAGATCAGCGCCGTTGTGGCCGTCGTCAAAGGCTCCCATCCAGCTCCAAACGACATCTCGTTCAACGTTGTCACCTTGAGAGAGCCAACGAAGAAGTCGTACCTCGACTGGTCCGAGAAGAATGGGCCTGTCCCACCGAGAATGGCTCATGTTGTGATTCTCCAGAAGGACACTACGGGTGTCCAGGAAGGAATTGTGGACATTGGTAACATGTACGTCACTGGGCTCGAGCACGTTGAAGGTGTCCAGCCGATTCTGACGGTGGAGGACTTGCAGAGCACCGAGTCCATCATCAGAACAGACCCATTGGTGATTGAGCAGTGTGTCAAATCGGGTGTCCCAGCCAGTGAGATGCACAAGGTGTACTGCGACCCATGGACCATCGGTTACGACGAGAGATGGGGGTCCTCCGCAAGACTCCAACAGGCCATGATGTATTACCGTGCTACTGAAGATGACTCCCAGTATTCTCACCCACTCGATTTCATCCCAATTGTTGACACTGAACGCAAGAAGGTGATCTACATCGACATCCCTGAGGTGAGAAGACCGTTGTCCAAGCAGCCACACACCAACTTCTACCCAAGTGACTCTGTGAAGAAGTACGGCTACAGAACGGACGCAAAGCCAATCAACGTCACCCAGCCAGAAGGTGTCTCGTTCAAGATGACGGGCAACATCATGGAGTGGTCCAACTTCAAGTTCCACATCGGGTTCAACTACAGAGAGGGAATCGTGCTGTCGGACATCAGCTACAACGACCACGGCAAGGTCAGACCGCTCTTCCACAGAATGTCGCTCTCGGAGATGGTTGTGCCATATGGTGACCCTTCGTTCAAGCACGTGAGAAAGCACGCTCTTGACATTGGTGAGTATGGTGCCGGCTACATGACCAACCCGCTTGCCCTTGGTTGTGACTGCAAAGGTGTGATCCACTACCTGGATGCACACTTTGCAGAGAGATCTGGTGCTCCATTGACTGTGAAGAACGCCATCTGCATCCACGAGGAGGACGAAGGTATCCTGTTCAAGCACTCTGACTTTAGAGACGACTTCGCCACGACGATTGTCACCAGAGCTACAAAGCTTGTCATTTCGCAGATCTTCACCGCAGCCAACTACGAGTACTGCATCTACTGGAACTTCCTCCAGGACGGCTCCATCAGACTCGATGTGAAGTTGACTGGTATCCTGAACACATATGTCGCCAACCCAGGTGAGACTTGTGCGCCATGGGGTACCGAGGTGTACCCACAGGTGAACGCCCACAACCACCAGCACTTGTTCTCGTTGAGAATGGACCCAAGAATCGACGGTGACAACAACTCTGTTGTCCAGTCGGACGTTGTCCCTGCTGAGGCCCCACTCGGTTCTCTGGAGAACCCATACGGTAACGCTTGGAAAGGTCAAGGTACTGTTTTCAAGACCGTTGCAGAGTCTCTTGCCTCGAGTGCCAACGCCGCCACATCGAGATCCTGGGATATCATCAACCCAAACAGTATCAACCCATACTCTGGAAAGCCTGCTTCGTTCAAGATTGTCTCTGGTCAGACTGCTACGATGATGGCCAAGGACAACTCCATCCCAGCAAAGAGAGCCCCATGGGCCAAGCACACCATGTCTGTTGTCAAGTACGAAGAAGACAGACTCTACCCATCTGGAATGTTTGTTCCACAATCTTCGGGTGAAGGTCAGGTTGGTATCAAGAAATGGATTGGTGATGGCTCTGACAAGATTGAAAACACTGACATTATTGTCTTCCATACTTTTGGTATTTCACACGTTCCAGCTCCAGAGGATTTCCCATTGATGCCAGCAGAACCAATTTCCTTGCTCATTAGACCAAGAAACTTCTTCACACAGAATCCAGCATTGGATATTCGTCCATCTTATGCTTGTACGACTACTGAGGCTAAGAATGGATCATCTTCGGAGAAGGTTTCTATGTTGGACAAGTCTTCGAGATTGGCATTCTCTAACGCTTCTTCTAGTTGCTGTTCAAAGTGATTTTGTGTTTTTCCTTTATATATTTGTATAGTGGTAAGTGGTAATAAGTCTTTTTATGGATTGTTATTCTTTTAGTCTCTCTTCGGGCATAGTCCCCTTTCCCTAGTCCCACATATATATAGCAAGCGAGTCTCAGTCCTTTTCGCGATAATTAAAATGTGGAGTAAGATTTACTCTCCCTCCCTCAACTTATATATACACTTTACTTTTTACTCTCTCTCCAAGCTACAACCACAAGACATGACAAAAGATATGACAGAATACCAGAATGGTAACACAATAGATGACAGCGTCGTCTCCTTAACATCCGAACCCACAGATGAGAACAGAATCAAAAGTGTATATCGCAAGTGTGTCAAACTCTTTCTAAACAAGAAATTTGAACAGAGTTATGAGATTGTGAGTCAATTGGCTGATGATACGTTGGAATTGTTCGAGCAGGGGAAACTGGATGATGAAATGGTGAATGTGTGGTCGTTGTATTTGAACGTGTTGGATGTTGTTGTCAACAAACGGGCCGAGGTTTCCAAAGTTAGAAAGGAGGAGATGGAGACAATTTTACTTTCTGATTTGTTGTTTGACAAGTTGTTCGAATCACAGATTGTTGTGGATCCAAAACTTGTGTTGTTACTCACTTTGATCAAAATGAATAATGAGAAATCGGATTTGCAGAGGTTAAAAGAGAGATTGGATTTCTACTTTGTTTCTGTTTCTGAGCATTCCAACGAAAGTTATATGGAACTTGTTGAGTTGTACCATACGCTTTTGCTTGTTAGGCTGGGTCAGGTGGAAGAGGCTGAGTATTTGATAAGCTCTAATCCACATATTAAAGACACCGAGGGGATGTTGAGAAAGATGGAGAAGAATGCTGCTGATCTAAAGCAGATGGAGGAAGAAAAGAAAAAACAGGAGAAGAAAAAGGAGGAAGAAAAGAGAAGAAAAGAAAAGAAAAAGGAAGAAAAGAGGATGGAGGACAAGAGAAGGATGGAAAAGAGACATAATGAAGAGAAAAGGATAGTAAAGAATGAAAAGATGAGAGGAGACACACAAGAAAGAAGAAGAACAACAACAGAGAAAGAAATAACTGTCCTCGATGTCATAAAACACCGCTTCAAGTTTTTGAATGAAAAAGTGTTTTGGTTTGTTATTCTGGCACTCTTATTGGGGCCTAACAAACGAGTCCGGAACGCCGTTGCCTCATTGTGGAGGAGTCTCAGGACAACAGCTTCGATGGCCTTCAAAGTGACTTATATATGATTCATATCTTTCTATATATATATATATAGTGAAGCAAGAAAGAGAGAGAGAGAGTACAAGTATGCCATCCCAAACCAATTATGTGATTACCCCAATAAGCTGTGCTAAAAGATTTGAAACTTGAGATCTTCAACATATATACACACACAATATGGACAAAATGGGCGAATACTCCATCTTACTTGGTAAGTTTCTCGAACGACGGTGGCAACCACAGGCTTTAGTTAGCTGCTTCTTGAATATTGACGTAAGGGAAATCACCATATATATATGGACAGTATATATGGACAGTCCAGGTTCATTGTGATATATTGGAGGTGAGAGTCGTTCTATATAATGTAATCAGAACAGCTTGGAATATATACAAGACTCTGTATATATATATTGACTGCAACGTCACAGATATTGCATTGAAGTCTGTCAACGATATAGATGACCTAGAAAAAAACTACTATATATATATATATATATATACACATAATTGCAATATGATAAGAGAGATGACCCAGATCAGGCAATTACCCTATGAAGCCATTTGCGCGATCCGCGTAAGAGCGCGAAAAAACAAGCTACAACACACCAATATTTCGTCCAAGAAATTTGGGCGGTGGGGAAAGGAGGGAGAGAACATTCCTTCAATATATATATATTGCAACACAGAAGACACACACAACACAACACAACACAACACACACAATGGACGACGACATCTACCCATTGGCGCTGCTGATGGACGAGCTGAAGCACGACGACGTGACGAACCGCGTCGCTGCGATGCAGAAGCTGGACACGATTGCGCTGGCGTTGGGGCCCGAGCGCACACGCGAGGAGCTCGTGCCCTTTTTGCGAGAGGTTGCACAGGACGACGAAGACGAGGTGTTCGCGGTACTGGCGGAGCAGCTGGGCCGGTTTGTCCCGCTGATTGGTGGCGCGGACCACGCGGAGATGCTGGTGCCGGTGCTCGAGTTGTTGGCCGCCACTGAGGAACCTGTTGTCCGGGACAAGGCCGTGGCGTCGCTCAACACGATTGCGGCGCAGCTGACGGACACGCAGCTGGCGGCCCGCTTCTACCCGCTCGTCGAGGAGCTGGCCGAGACACAGTGGTTCTCGTCACGTGTCTCTGCGACGGGGCTCTTCCAAAGCGTCATTGTCAGGGTTGACGAGACGATGCGCAAGTCGCTGCTGGCCACCTACAGCAAGCTGGTTGGCGACGAGGGTCCGATGGTGAGAAGAGCCGCCGCGACACACCTGCCAAAGATTGTTGATCTGTTGAGGGAAAACCCTGGTTGTTCGGACGACAAGGACTGGGACATCATCTCGTCAATGTTCCAGTCCCTGACCGCAGACAAACAGGACTCGGTCAAGTTTCTGGCCGTGGACGTCCTCGTGGCGATTCTGCGCTTCTTCAACGCGCAGCACGACACGTCGCACCACCCGGAACTGCTCGCCAGCGCGTTGAGCCTGGCACAGGACCCCAGCTGGAGGGTCCGCTATATGGCGGCGGACCGCTTCGAGCAGATGGCGGCGCAGTTCGAGCCCGAGATGGTGGCGCAGCTCATCGAGCCGTTCCTCCAGCTGCTCAAGGACAACGAAGGAGAGGTGAGAAAGGCGATTGCCAAACAGCTCCCGGGCTTTGGCAAATTGGTGTCCCCACAGGTGCTCTACGACAAGATCTTGCCACAAGTTGAAGAACTCAGCAAGGACCCTTCGGAATTCGTGAGAAGCGCACTCGCCAGCGAAATCACAGGGCTGACCCCTCTCTTGTCCAAGGACGCCGTCATGAAGGATCTATTGCCTATTTTGTTGACTATGCTAAAGGACGAGTACCCCGAGGTGAAGCTCAACGTCATCTCCAAGCTTAAGGTGGTGAACGACGTGATTGGCATCGACATCCTCGCCCAGCACTTGCTTCCGGCCATTTCAGAGCTCGCGAGGGACAAGCAGTGGCGTGTCAGACTCGCCATCATCGAGTACATCCCATTGCTTGCTGAACAGCTCGGTGTGTCCTTCTTTGGTGAAGAACTCGGTAACCTCGTTCTCTCGTGGTTATGGGACTCGGTCTACTCGATCCGTGAGGCCGCAGTCACAAACTTGGAAAAACTCGCCCGCATTTTTGGCTCTGAATGGGCTGACCAAGAAATCGTGTCGAGAATCACAAAGACAGACGATGGAAACTTTGTCTATCGCCTCACTTCTCTTTTCACACTCACAAAACTCGTCCCTGTTGTTGATAGTGAGATTGTCATTTCGAAAATCATGCCATTTGTCGATACTCTTGCAGGCGATGCCGTGCCCAACATTCGTTTCAACGTTGCTAAATGCTATCTCGTTGCTTCCAAGGCACTTTGTCCAGAATCAATGGAGTATGTCAAGACTCATATTCTTCCACTTGTCGAAACGTTGAAGGAGGATTCAGATGCAGATGTCAAGTACTTTGCATCGCAGTCATATGATGGCATAATGGCATTGCTCAAGTGATTTGGTGTGTTTTGTAAACTTTTTATGTTTCTGTGGCATTTTCTTTGATTATTTTTTTTGTAGCTTTGTAGTTTTGTATTTTTGTAGTTTTTGTGGCTTTGCGGGCTTTGTGTGTTTTTTGTTTTTGTGGCTGTTTCATGTTTTTGTGTAGTTTTGTTTTCTGACATTTTTCGAGATCGAGAGACCCTTCTCGAAACAAAACCCACAACCCACAAAGCGCAAAAAAAACAATGGAACTCATCAAGGGAAGATACCGTAAAGATCTCAAGTACAAGGCCATCATCGACAAGGCAATTGCCGGCGACCGTATCGTGACACACATCTACTTTGATGATGGTGATGAAGATGAACTCGTCACAATCATGGCTGGGTATCGTTGTCCACAAGACGAATCATTGGGTGAAAAAGCTCGCAAATTCATCGAAACAAAACTTTTGAAACAGAAAGTTCATGTTCAATTCATCGGCTGCTCTAGTAATGATGTCCCTGTTGTTAAGGTGTTCCATCCACGTGGAAATGTTCATGAGTTGATTCTCGAAGCTGGACTTGCTCAGGTTGCTGATTGGCAATCAAGTTTGGTTGGACCTCAAGGTATGTCCGTGTTGAGAAAAGCAGAGAAAAAGGCTCAATTGACTGGAAAGGGACAATGGGAAGCTGTTAAACCGGTGCAAAAGGGTTCATTCACTGTGGGGACTTCAATTGATGCTACAATCACCAGTGTTCTCTCTTCTGACACTTTCTTCATCGGGACTCAGAGAATCCAATTGACCTCCCTCAGATCTCCAAGGGCAAATGAACCATTTGCTTCACAGGCTAAGGATTTTGTTCGTAAATACGTTGGTAAGAAGGTCAAACTCCACGTTGACGCCTTCAGAGGTGAAACTCCACTTGTTTCCATCACTCTTTCAAACGGGAAGAATTTGGCAGAGACGGTTGTCCTCAATGGATTCGCCACTGTCAGCAAACATGACAAACCAGAGAACTGGGATTCCCTCATCGAGGCGGAATCAATCGCTACTAAGGAGAAAAGAGGTATGCATTCCTCTAAAGTCCCACCACCAGAGAAGATTATTGAAGCTTCAGAAGATGCCGGGAGAGCTAAGGTTCATCTAAGAACCCTCCAGAACAAACTCAAGATCAATGGTTATGTCGAACTTGTCATTTCCCCAACAAGACTCAGAATTATGCTCCCACAGGAAAGTACTCGTCTTGTTGTTGTTCTCTCTGGACTTGTTTCTCCACAGAGAGATTCCTCCGAGGCTCAACAGGCAATGGATTATTCCAAGGCCCACATTCATCAAAGAGATGTTTCGATCGAAGTGTTTGATGTGGACAAAATTGGTGGATTCATTGGAAACGTTTACATCCATGGTCAAAAGGACCCATACCAACTGCAACTCCTCAGACAAGGGTTGGTCCAGGTTCATGATGGTTCTGTGTCAAAGTCTAGACACGAGGATGCATTCTATGACGCTGAAGAAGAAGCTCAGGATAAGAGAATTGGTGTTTGGACCAATTGGGATCCAGAAGAAGAAAAGAGAAAGTATGAAGAACACGAAGCTAAAAGATTGGAGAAACAAAAGATGAAGATCAAACCAAATGTCTTTGATGATGATGAAGAGGAAGATCTCTCCAATCTGCCTGAAGCTGTGAGAAATTTGGTCATTAGACGTTAATGCCATTCATTCTATTTACAAGAAAAACTATTTACATCTTCTTACCAGTAACAAACGAGTAGACCTCATCAATACTGTTCTGGTCCAAGTTCAACACCTTCTTCCCCTTCTTTCCCTTAATCTTTTGCTGTTGAAGCTGAGGCTGAGCTTGAGAGTTGGCCTTGGCCTTCTCATGAACACTCTGCATAGACTTCCAATGGTTCAACTGATGCATCATATCCCTTGCTTGTCCAGTAACGTCACACTTCTCAGAAGCGGTAATACGCAAGGTGGCATGTGCATCACTGACAACCTTGAAAGCCTCAGCATATTGTCTTGACAATGCATACAAGAATCCCAAACGATATTGAACAAATCCAGCTGCATAAGATTCAGCACCATGAATACCAACAGTCAATTCGTACAAAGTCTGTGCAAATGGAATACACTGGCTTGCATATCCTGCATCCTGCAATGCAATTGCAATGGAAATGAACATCGTTGGGATGGAGATGTGTTTGGAATTGTAAACGGTACACCAAATACGTGATACACGTTCATACAGTTTCAAACAGTTGTTGATACTTCCACTCTTCAATTCCAAATAGGCCAAGTTAAGGAATGCAACAATGGTTTCATGAGAATCAAGACCATATAATCTTTCAGCGAGAACTGCAGCTTTACGAGAAACAAAAGTTGCTTCGTAGTCTTGGCCCAAAGTTTGGTATAATTCCGAAAGCTTGGAATACACTCTTTGCGTTTCAGAATGAACTTCACCATAAACCTGTTCATAGGTTGTCAATGCTTCGTTAATGAGAGTGAATCCTTGCATTTTCTTTTCTTCGGATTCTTCGGACAATCCTTGAAGACCAGCCTGGAAGAAGTTCTCAGCGGTGGATGAACGAGGAATAGAATGTTTGATCAATGGAACAAACGAAACATCAGATGGGTCAAACACCTCGATTCTTTCAACAAGTGCAACCTTGGTCTTCTTCAACTTCTTATCCTTGGCCAAAGACTGGAAATATGTAGTGTATTCCTTTTTGTTGAAGTGATACTTGCGCATATTCCACTGAATACCAAATTTGAGAGCAATTTCTCTTTGAAGAGACAATGGGGAGAAGATGGTGGTCCAATCTTCTGGAAGTGTCATTCTGTAACAACGGAAGACATCTTCCTCAATAGCACTCTTGACAGAAGCTGGAGTCATCTTTGTAAACTTCAACTCATCGGCAGAGTAGAACTCGGCGTCTTCAACAATAGCAACTGGAGAAGCGTTGAATTCATTACCCAACAAACAGTTGTGGAAATGCGACACAAGCGATGCAACCAAACTCATTGGAAGACCAGAAGAGTAAGATCTCAAGATATGCTTAGAAGAACGGGCAACCATCTCCTGAAGGGCAATGGAGTACATAGAACCATACACAACAGCAGGCTCGGTGATATCAACGTTAACTGCCTCGAACTTGACTTCCTCAGGGGTGTTGATTTCATAAGTCTCACCATTGGCTTGAGCGATTGCCTTTTGCTTGTACTCTTCCTGGACCTTAGCGGTGAACTCTTCGGTCTTCTTGTCAAATTCCTCATTGTGCTTGACACATTCTTCCAAGAATTCCTTCTGTTCAGCCTTGGCGGTTTGGATTCTCTCAGAAAGAGCATTAGCAACAGCACCCAAATATCTCATGTTGATACCATATTTGTGCATCTCTGAGCCCAAGTTACAACCATCAAGTGGAGGAACAATGCCCGAAGTCAAGTATTGATCAAGGAACTTTGGAATGAGAACCGCAGTGATGAATTTCGAAAGATCACGCACGTTTTCATCCTCAACACCATCATCAGTATGGAAGGCATCAACGCTAAACAAGATCTTATCACCATCAATTGTGATTTCAGGTGGTGCATCACCTTCTTTGACAGCAGAGAGATCAATTCCTTGGTTCTTTGCCTCTTGGTCAATGAGTTCCTTAGCCTTTGCGGTCCACCACTCGTGAACGGCCTCGATACGCACCACTGTCTGCTTGTGAGGATAACTCTTATCATCAGATGGCTTGTAGTTCTTTTCGATAAACTCAATGTCCAATGGAGTAGCATTGAACAGATCAAGAATGTACTTGCGCTTATCGGTACCTCTCATACCTTTAACTTCTGGATTAGTGACGATTTCAGTCTTGTCATCCACCGATTTCTTCTTGAAGTGCAATGCTTTTCTAACATCCTCCAAAGCGGAAACAAACTCAGCATCGGATTCAATCTTGGTATTAGTATCATCAAGACCGTAGTTGACAGTGGCCAATGGTGGTCCATCAACAATTTCAATCTCACCAGTTTCTTCGTTCTTAACTTCCTTAGGTTCAGAAGAGGTGAAGAGACCTGGAACTGGAGTTTGACAGACAACTCTTTTACCGGCGTAATCAACAATAGTGGTCATCAAGGTATAGATCCCCTTTGGACCCATACTGTTGATAAGTCTCACGGCGTTCAAATCCTGGTTAGCAGAAGCTCTAGAAGCGGCATTACCACCTCTTTCGGCAAAATTACCAGCAGCATCGACACCAAAGGAATAAAAGATCCCATTGTGCAAAAAGATTTGCAATTCGAGGTCTTCATCTGGGTTCATAGGAACAACCCCACCGTTGAGAACCGACATGGCACCGTTAGTGGCCTCAACGGTGAATTCATAAGCGGTCTTGGCCAATAGCTTATCACGCATGACACATTCCTGATAGTTTGAACCTGGAAGTTCTCTGATGGTTTGGTAGTCGTCGTTGAAGTCTCTAGAGGTGTGATGGTCTTCCAACTGGGCTTTTCCAAAGTCCGGAAGGGAATTCAAAGGCTTTGTCATCCATGGACGGGAGAGAATAGCGGTTTGAGTCTTTGCGGTTGTGGCTGAGTTAACCTTTGCCAACTTTTCGGAGTTGATCTTGACATGCTGAATGAAGTTCTTGGAGTGCTTGGAGACGAGCTCGTAGAGGGTCAAGAACTTGTCTGCACCGTCACGTGGAGCCGGGTCCAGCTTTGTGGAGGTGGACTTGCTAACGTAGAAGCCAGTGGCGGTACCGGTGACGTAGAGAGTTTCACCCTCGATGGTCTGGACAACAGCGTATGCGAGGTGTCCTTTGCTCTTGAAGGCCAGAGGCACCGGGTTCCAGGCACTGAGGTACAACGAGCGGAGAGCCGGGGTAATGAGAGGTGCTGGTGCGTAGTAATCCTGTGACAACTCGCCAAAGAAACCCGAGAGAAGTTCCGAAACTTTGCTTGTTTCGTCCTGAGTTCTCTCTGGGATCTTGATCTCCTTCTGCTCTTCAGAGGAGTTCTCCTCCTCTTGTTTTGGTTCTGGAATAGCCTCCAAGTCCAAGCTGTGAAGCTGAGAGACACCGGCATTTGTACCAAAGAGTGCTGGTGTTTGGATACCGGCAATTTCTCTGACTCTGACAAGCTGGTCGAG
The DNA here is from genome assembly GCA_030563225.1 of Petasospora hungchunana. NCBI lineage: Eukaryota > Fungi > Ascomycota > Saccharomycetes > Phaffomycetales > Wickerhamomycetaceae > Petasospora > Petasospora hungchunana. The sequence continues at coordinate 45,836 of JAKUBL010000041.1, forward strand.
AATGGACTTTTCGGTGTATAGCAGTGGTTTCAACTCGACAGAAATCTTCTTCTGATTAGCAGCAAGCAATTCAGAGACAAGAGTAGCATCACGAAGTTCTTTACCCTGGGCAACAAGGGCATAGTTGGTGAATTGTTCGGTTCCATTTCTCGAAGTAAGCACAGCTTTCAAGTCTGCAATGGAAAAGACGCTCGGAAGATGAATCTCCACCTGTTTTGAGCCTGGAACCTTCAAGAGGACCGTGACCGTCACTACGTTGTGTTAGTCATATATGTGTGTGTGTGTGGAGTCTAATGCCGTGAGATCCGGGAAGTTTCACGTGCAAACACCAAAGTAGAGCAAATAGCGTTAAAAAACAAAACATACCGTTGTCCTCAGATTGAAGATCTTCAGCCATCTTCAAGAGGTTTTTTATATTGGTGGAAGGGAGGGTTTAAAAGTTGAGAGAGAAAAAGAGAGAGAGAGATGACGCTTTTTTTTTGGTCGTCGAGAGGAGACAAAAAGTTGGAGAAAAACGCCGGCTTCGCGAGGGCGATGAGCGGCTTTCGGAACCCGATCAAAAAGTTTTATTTCATATTTGTTTTATAATTCAGTTAGTTTTAATATTTGTATTACTTATTTAGATGTCTTATATATATATTTATATATAATATTGTATAAATCACAATCACTTACCCGGACTCTTTTAGATTCGATGAGCTTTCTGGGGGGTCTGTTTTTGTGGGGGAAAATCTCGCTTATGTAAGATATCTTCTCTATAAAGATATATAGATATATATATATGCAATCACTTTATCCACCTATGACATACACAAACACAAACAACTCACAGACCAAGACTCTTGCGAACATCATTTCTCACCAATTCCTCAAAGTGTTTTCTATTGTCCCTCCACAACTTACAAGCATCAATATTAGCTCCACTTTCCACATTTGGTTCACTCAACATACTCATCACACTCAACAAGATCTTCTCCACGTTCTGCACAGGGGACCATCTTTCCTCGGGCCGTTCGTATTGATGTGGATCTTCACCTGGAGGATGAAGAATCGATATACATACTTCACCATTAGCATAGATGTTTGGATGTAAAATAGATGGTGTAAAGACAAGTTTTGGAGGGGAAAGAGGATAATCTGTTGGGAATGTCAGTCTTGCAGGAAACACTCCATTTTCATATGGAGTATCTTCAGGTCCTTCAATCAAACAGTCCCATATAAAGAGGTTACTAATGTGTGTTATGTTAGTACTCTGTGATAACGTAATTTTGGTATAATATAACAACAACAACAACTCACTCTTCGCTGACTGGACCAGCGACAATTCCTTCAGGACAATCCTTGACGATCTGCTGGTATTCTTTGAGTAGACGACGTTGTGCAGTGTTGATTCTTGGAGGCATGACTTTTGTTTTTGTATTGGTAACTATGTTTTTCTTTTATTCTTTTTTGCAAATGAAGATGAATAGCCAATAAACTGAATGACAAACAAAAAAAGGGGGCCTTTTACTTCTCAGATATACCTCCCCAGTTCTCTTATTTTATAAAGGTATGTGATCAATGCCACGTTATCAGGGCGTTTTTCTTGTCGATGGGTGAAATTGTGGACAGAATGGCTACATCAGGAAATTACTTAAAATGGAAGGTGAATAGATGGTTATGCTGCCCTTTATGTCATTTCTTAAGGGGGGAGGAGACTATATATATATATATATATATATATACAGTAGAAATAATGTATGGATGATATTAGGAATTATTCATAAATCTCTTTCCTCTCTCTCTACTTGTTTTTACATCTTTTTAAGGGCTTTTTTGTTATTTCTTCAGGAGAAATAGAATGTATATATGATTGACTGTTGTTTTTGTGTCAATTTTTTTCCTAAAATGGATTCCCCCCCCCTGAGGAGTGAAAACTAATTTATTAACACCTCAAAACCCCCCTTTATCAGAGAACAAACAATCATTTCCGCTCAAGAGGATCATTGTTTTTTGCTATAGATATATATATAAGCTGGTATTCTCTTCTTCTCTATCCAATACCTCTCCTTCTCCTTTTCTCAAGTACTCATGATTTACTACTACAACGAACGTCTTGCCTGTATCAACTGCATTAGAGGTCATAGAGCTTCTGGGTGTTCTCATGTCAACAAACAACTCGTCTCCATCAATTGCAGAGGTAGACCTACAAACAAATCTGGGAATTTACGTCTGGTTTTCCCTAAAGGTGTTCATTTCATCTCTGCAACTTATGAGCCAATCTATTCAAGTAAAGTATTTGATGAACACAACAGACCAAATATTACCAAATATGAACCATGTCTTCATGTTGATCCAGAAACTCCATTTAAATGTATGAAAGTTGAACCTGGTGGGAAATTGAGAGTTAAAATGCCATATTGTGAAATGGATGTCAATATTATGAAACAATTGACAATCAATATCCTTAATACTTCGGCATCACCAGACATTTTCCATGTTCATGGAGTCAATACAGAGAAATTACCAACCATTACGGTCCCTGCAAAAGTTACACGTTTTCAAAACACAATTACTGGGGAAATGTATTACAAACTTCATCCAGAAGGGGATTATGACATGACAAAAGTCATTCCAACAGATACTTGTCCTCTTCTTCTCTCTTATTTGAGTGAAAACAATCATAAAGCCCAATCATCTGTTGCACCATCTGAAAGACAAGAGAATATCGTTCCATACACACTTGAAACAGTTCCAAAGACACCGCCAAAAAAGTTGTTCTTTACTGGTGGTTCAAACAGGACTGTTAAAGCCCGTTTCAACATGTATGGAACACTTCCACCTCCAAGACTTGTTGAATCTAAGAATAATGATATTGATGGGGATGATGACTTTCTGAAAGATCCATATATGTGGGCCGAGAAACATCCATTCTCTTCATTCAACAGAAATGAAGTGAAACAAGAGGATGCTGAAGTACTGTTTAGTGCTTTCAACATACTCAACTTTCATAATAATCATACTGAAAAGTCAATTGGAACAGTTCCTATTCTTCCTGGGAGTAAGTCTTTTCTTGGAATTTCTTCTCTCATTCATCAAAATGGGAGTTCTGATCATGATGTCAATGGTAATCAAGAGCAAGTGTCATCTTCATTTCATTCAGTTCAAAATTTGGATTTCCCAATTGAATCACAACAACAACAACAACTGCCAAATTCCGCCTACTCTGCAATGAGTGAAGAAGATCTCATTTATCACACCATGGGACAGTTTTCTCAAGATTAGAAAAAAAAAGGAGATATATATATATATATATATACTCTTTCTTTAAACAAGTAGCCAACCACGAACTTGCATATCAGAACCACCAGTGATTATATATTTATCGTGATAAACTTCTCCAACACTTTTTGCCAATTCACTGAATGTTGGATGCATCTGTTCTTGTAAATAATGATTGAGTCTTTTGATCATTATTTTATCCTTGTTGTAAATTTGCACATCTCCATTTGTACAAAAGAGTATATTGTATTCTTTAGTCAAGATCAATTTGGAAATAGCAACAGATTGTTTTGGGAATGACCATTCGGTTTTAGTAAGGATTGAATAAAGAATAGAAGAATCACAAGATGTTATACCAATAGTTTTTGAATCTGGTGATAATGTTAATGAAATTGGTGATGATGAATTGAAATTATGTTTTAGAGGTAGAGTTCTTTTGTTCATCTTTGTTGAAATTTCATATTCTTCAATACCATCATCTGTTAAACCAAAGATTGTTGATTCATTGATTGAAAAAGTTTGAATTGATGAAGTATTTGGAATGATTTCATGTTTTTCAAATTGAATATTCTTGTTTTTCTTTGTTTTTGCAAATGGAATGATTTCAAGTCCATTAGATGTAAGACAAACAATCATTGTTTTATTACATTTAATTTCTTTGATAATTCCTTGTGTATGTGATTGAGATTTTTGATTTTGAGGATGATCAATATTCCAAATTTTAATGATATTGGTTGATGAAGTCAAGAAAGTTTTATCATTAATCCATTTGATGAATTTTGGAGGTTTATCATCAAAGAATGAACCTTTTGATTTTATATTTGATGGATCTTCAATCAGTTTGTTCAATTCCCAAAGCATAATATCACCTTCTTTTGAACCGGAGAGTAATTTATCATCCAAGACAGCAAGACATGTAATGTTTGAAGAATGGGAAGATAATGTAAACAATGGAGATTTGATGAAATTTGATGGTTCTTTTGTACAAGCAGAAGCATCATCATTATCATCATCATTATCATTATCACCCATGACAGTTTCATTATCAGTTTCATCTTCAGATGGAGTTTCATCATCATCTCCAAGAGATGGTGATGGTGGTGATACTCTTTTTGTGAATGGATCAATTGGAGATTCTGGTTCTGGAGTCATTAAAATACCATCTGATGATGATAATAAAGATTCTTTTTGTCTTTGTCTTCTTTCAATCAATGCCAAAACACCACGTTGTTTCTTCAATTCTAACATGTCCACCATATCAGGTTCTGGAGATTTGAGAAGATACATAATCTCATTCATTCTTGATTTAAGATGTTCTCTTGCTCTTTTCAATGGTTCAATATCCAAAGTTTCAATATTTGGAATGGAATTATTTTTTTCTTCATTTGTTGTAAGGTTGTTGTTATTGTTCAGTTTCTTCAATTGAGATTCAAGTACTTGATTAGCATGTTTAAGAGCTTTATTTTCAGAAGCTAATAGTGTAATTGCTCTTTTCATTTCTTCACGTTCAGAAGCCCAACGAATTCGATCTTTTTCATTGAGTGTGAATTGATTCTGAAGATAGTGGATGATTCCGGGGAGTGTATATTCAGGTGTGTTGTTCATTGTTGTATTGTTGCTCATTGTTGTGTTGTGTGTGTAGTTGTTGTATAGTTGTGTAGTTGTATATGGAGAGATCAAAAGAGAGTTGTTGTTGTTGATCAAGATATGTTTGTATTATGTAATAGATTATGTAATCACATATCTACTTAGATAATCAAGTATTTGATTATGTAATCATGTTTTGCGATATGCTTATGTAAGTAATTACATAATCATATATCTGATTAGATAATCACATATATAATTCTTCCATATCTAATTTCGCGATTAATAAAAAAATACAGCCACACACCTTCTCTTTCAACATTTTAACATAGCAAAAAAACAAAAAACAACCCGCCTCCTCTTTCTTTCTTTATCTCTCCACAAAACACACGTTTAAAACAAAAAGGTTTTAACATTTATTTTCACATCTCTTCCATTTATCTGAGCATTCCAAATATCTTTTTATTCATCCATTCATACAAACAACCACAAACACAAAACAAACACCACAAAATGTCCTCTAGAAAAAAGACATTGTTGAAAGTTATCATTTTGGGAGATTCTGGAGTTGGTAAAACGTCATTGATGCAACGATTTGTTAATGGTAAATTCTCTCATCAATACAAGGCAACAATTGGTGCTGATTTCTTAACAAAAGAAGTTACAATTGATGATAAGATTGTTACAATGCAACTTTGGGATACTGCTGGACAAGAAAGATTCCAATCATTGGGTGTTGCATTTTATAGAGGTGCTGATTGTTGTGTTTTGGTTTATGATGTGACTAATCAGAAATCATTTGAAAACATTTCAGTGTGGAAAGATGAATTTCTTGTTCAGGCAAATGTTAAAAATCCAGAGAATTTCCCATTTGTTATAATTGGAAACAAAGTTGATGTTGATGAAGCTCGTAAAGTTGTTACAACAAAGAAAGCTCAACAATTTTCTCAAAATTTGGGTAATTTACCATTGTTTCAAACAAGTGCCAAGGAAGCTGTCAATATTGATCAAGCTTTTGACGTTATTGCTCGTAATGCTTTACAACAAGAAGAGAATGATGATTTTAATGATGATTTTAATGATGCTATTAACATCAATCTTGAAGGAGAGAATAATGGATGTGCTTGTTGATTTGGGTTGTTCTATTCTTTTATTCTTTTATTCTTCTATTCTTTTGTCTTTACATTTATATATATCTCAACGCATTTGTCTATCTTTGTATACAATTCTAGAACATTTTTTGTGGCAAGTTTCATAGATACTTTTAGGTTATATAAAAATAATAAGATTTTGCAAATCACTCTTGCTTAATTCCACCAACACCTGCAGTTTCTGCAGTTTCAATAGATTGCTTATCAGTTTTAACATCTCCACCAAATCCACCAAACATTGAAGGAGCTTTAAATGGTCTTTTCAAATCACCACTTGCTGGTTGTCCATAAAGATGGATTTTAACAATATTGGCTTCCAATGCAGACTTGACAGGATTGATTGTTTGCATAACCAATGGATTAGCATAACGCATATACAAATGCATAAATGCCATCATTGCAAGTCCAGTAAAGACACCTTTAATTGCACTGTTAACCTGTTGAAGATCATAATCCTTGGTGGTGGTGACAGTAAGTTTCTCCTCAGTCTCACCAGCCATTGCATTTGGTGGTGATACAAATTTGATTGTTGTCAAATCATTCTTCTTGATAATGATACTGCGAACGTAGAGATAGATGGACAATGTAATAACAGTTGCAGAAACATAGGCAACTCTAACGTAGAAAAGTGTAGAAGCATCTTCAAAGTCAAGACGTTTGGAGACTTGCATCATCACGAGCATAAGCCCCAAATTGGTGACTGCTGGGTTCATCTTTGGTGTCTTTTTTTGTTGGTGTTGATTAGGTGGCGATAAACAAAAAGAGAGAAAGTGGATATTTTCCAACTCTCTCTTTTTTTATTTATCGCGTTGCTCGCGAATCTTCGACGTTTTTTTTTTATAACCCCTCAGCCACTTGATGTGGCGCAGTATACAAAGTGGCTAGTGACTATGTATATATATATATGTATATGTAGATATATATATATTTGTATACACTCACCATGGATTAACCTCCTCATCACCCCATCCTTTGTGTGCCAATGACGGCATTGCAATGTCCGCAAACAACCCATCATCTCTGTGCTCAGCAGCAACAACAATATTATTCTCAAAACTTTCATTAACTCTCTCAACTTCTCTTTGATCTTGTTCCTCTTTCATTGTTGTTTTTTGTTCATGAATCTCATCAACACCATCAACAATCTGATATGGAAGCCATGGATCAAACTCACGTGCTCTCTCCTTATGTACACCACCAAGTCCAGCACCATATTCATCAACAAGTTCGGGAATCGTAGGAAGAACAATGGGGAAATTATAATCTTGATTCAATAACAATTGGTCCTCGGAAGCATGTTTCTTCTTCTTCTGTTCCATCATCTTCTTCATTGTTTTGCTCAATTTCTCTTCTTCCAATTCATACCTATACTTATCAACTGCTCTCCACATTTGTACATAATTCAACTTGTTCAAACTTTCAACCAATGATTCCCAACTTGATTCATCTTGAATCCCACTAAGACATTGTAACCATTGTAACAATTCAAATGTAGGTTCGAAATGAATCTTCATTATGTTCAATAAAGGAATATGATAAAATTCTGCATCAAATGGATTTGTTTTATCACCTCCAAATTTTGCAACATTTCCCAACGTTAAAACATGGTCTCCTCCATCTTCAACAATATCCTCTTCAATAAGTGTATATGGGAATGCACTCAACAAATAATTATCCATCTCGGGCATCTTTGGAGTTCGATTATTAGATCTTGACCAATCTTCCAATATTGAAAGGTTTAATCTGATTTGTACCGCACCAACACGTGATAAATGTTTCTTTTGGGTGATTATTCGATTGAATAAAGTGCATGATAACCAATATAATACTGATGACATTGTTTGTTGACGAATAACTGGATGAATGTTATGAAGATCAAGAACGTATAACAATGCACCAAGAGTTTGAACGATTTTGATTGGTGATGGTTTCATTTGTTCTTTAACCGAAGGTGGATATAACATTTGAAAAATTTCATCATATGTTGATTTTTCATTGTTGCGTTTCTTTTTGAAGAAATTCCAATCATTACGATATAACGTTTTGGAAATGTCGGGAATACTGGTATAATTCAACAAACAATCATCAACAATACCATCAAGACGGAATTTGATCGAATTGGACAATTCAATCATCAAAGAATTTAAAGTATTGATCAAATCTTGTAAAACACTTGGATATCTCTTGAAAAATCCATCATCTTTGGATAAGTAATAAAACAAGAAATTGACAACTGATAACCAATAACTCTGTAATACAATATCTCCTTCACTGTAAACATTGGTAATACCACTTTTGGAAGCAGTTCCTGATCTGATCTTGGTAAATGCCAAGTTCAAGAAATTTTCAACCAAAATATCATTGTTCTTCATATGATCTGCATATCGCACACATTGATAAATGACAGCAGCAGGATATGTAGTCTTGTGATTATATTGAGAATGAAGACCAAATAACAAATCCAAAATAGCAGGAATATCATAATCCGAAAAGATTATGTATTGATTCTTGACCAATTTGGAGAAATTGAAATCGTCACCAAGTAACACATTTGATGAAACAAATCCACCATCATCTTGATACAACATTCCTGCATCATTATCAACATCAACACTCAGTCCTGCAGTTTGCAATCGGATCTTATCCATCAATTCATCCTCTTGTTCACCCATCCCATCTGTTTCTTGTTCCTTGTTCTTTTGCTTTTCCAATAATCCATGTTGTTCAAAGAATTCCTCCATTTCAGATCCTTCTTTCAACAAATCATAAACTTTCAACCCATTTCTACCTTCAACATCCAAATTAGCACCATGATTCAGCAGTTCAACAACAACACCCTTTTGATCCATAACAACACCCCACATCAATGGGGTATATCCGACCAATTCATCAGGCATGTTGATATACTCCGCCCCTTTACTCAACAACATCTCAACAACATCTTCTTTACCAAAAACAACACCGTAGATCAACGGAGTAACACCACTCGAATCTCTTTCTGTCAACAGTTTCACATTCTCAGGATTCGACAAGATTGAATGGATCGATTCCAAATCTCCTTCACTAGCAGCAAGACAAAGATCAACTGTTGGTGAAGTTCCTTTGAGTAACGACAATGCGCGTTTGGCAGCTTTTAATTGGGTCAATTTGGAGCCGGAGAATGACGAAAGAGAACTCGCAGCGTTGATGGCGCCCCACGGATCGAGTTCCATTTTTGGTGGTGTTTTTTTGTGTAATAAATGTGTGTAATAAGTGTATTTGTGTTTGTTAAAATGGAAGAAGCGGAGTTTAATTTCAAGCCGGGGAGCGCGACAGCTTCTCCTTTTTATTCGCGCGTATAACCCCCCTTATATATATAGATATATATATGTTACACATAATTCATTCTTCACGGCTAAAAAAGGAACGAAGCAAAGACAGAGGTTTGCGAATCCCCCGAGGTCCACTCATTACAGAATTGTTCTTCAAAATAGACCTCTGTGCCACAGTTCCGTCGGATTGTTCTTCATCTTGTTCAGGGGTTCCATAGATTATTGGACTCGTAGCAAATCTTATACTTTTGGAATGTCCAACATTGTGTAATCTTCTCAATCCAAAGTGGAAATGTCTTTTAGTATCAATTGGGTGTGGATGGCTTGGATGGCTTGGAAATGGCAGAGGAGTCGGGAGGTGACACGCAACAGGCTTGAAGAGAAGAGACCCCTGTATCTTCTCAACAACCAAACTACTCAACGTATCCTGCGTATCAGAAGTGTTTGGACGACTCCCCATTTCATCAATATCAGCAACAACTCCAACAGACATTATACGTCTCGCACTCTCAGTGCCATTGGAAATAACACCAGCCCCGTCTTTAGGGAAGTTCAAGTCTCGATTGGAAACGTAGACTTGGGGCTCTAATGATATACCAGAGTCCAAGTTGAACAGCTTTTGTGATTCAGAGTTTCTTCTTGAAAAGGACTTTGATCTCCAAATAGACTTTAATCTCACACTTGTGCGAATAGACTTGTCGTTCTCACCTTCCTCCTCCTCGTCTTTTCTCTCTTCAACCTCCATTCTCTTCACCTCTCCATCTTTTGCCTCAACAACATGCGCAGATTTGGGGAAAAAGATTCTTCTAATAGACTTGCGACGTCTTGAAGTTGTAGTCTCTTGAACAACAAACCTATTGTTCAAACTCCATTGCAGCTTGTGTGACTTTTTTTTTGTCAAGTCAGAAGACACACCTCTCTCATAGAAATGATTATAATTCTCTGTTGGTCTCGACAGGTTTTGTAACAGTGCCGTCATTGTCCCCAGTGGTGAAAGTGTCTTTTTCGAATCTGCACTAAGATCTTTGGTTCCATCAGTGACATCTAATTCACCCTGCATTGGCCCAGTGGAAGATAAACCAGATTTCCCTTCTTGAAGAGTTGTCGGGGCCAAATTATCCTCAAGTCTTTTGAGTTCAGCAGACAAATCGTCATCAAGTTCAAAAGCAGAATCAATCGTCTTGCTCCAATCTTCGGGTTTATCAATGCCCTCTGAATCCACAAATCCCGGCTCATAACAATTATCAACAGAAGGATTGTCCTTGGAGTACAAGGTCTTCTTAACACCGTTCTGTAAAGACACTTCTTCAGATTCCATTGGCACATGGAACAAATCTGCCAAGCCATTGTAGTTATTCAAAGCGGCAAAATCGTTGTGATCAATTGTTCTCTCCTTGATATGACGCTCTGTACGATGTTCCTCTGTTTCAGGAGGGTACTCGGGACGATGAGGAGGAAGATGTGTCAGCAGGTTCGCATCCAGACACAGCAGTTCAGGAGGCACAACATTCAAAGGAGTATCATCATGTGGCAACATCTCTTCAAACAAACTTCCAGATGTGATGAGTTTCAAGCCACGAGATATCGGGAGCTCATCAATCGTACAAGGTCTTGCTGAAGGTGAACAAAGCTCTAAAGACTCTTGTGAAGAGTTCAGAGCTGGGAAAAACAGGGAAAGGCGCAGGGAAATCTCCTTTGAAGTTGGGATTGGGATTCGGTTTGTCTGAGTCTCATTATCTCTGCTGAACAATTCACCTTGACGATCCAAGATTCTGGTCACATCAGAATCCCTTGCAGCATCGGCAGCCAAATAGCCCTGATAAGTCATGTTCAAAATGGATGCACTGACTCCAGGCCCATCATTGGAGGTGTCATCACCCTCTGTTCCTTCGTCTTCATCTGATTGGCTATCTTGGAGAACATTCAACAAATCCTCTTGACGGTCTTCAGAAAGAGGCCCGAGTGGATCAGGGGTGTAAGTTGGGAGAGGAACGTCAGTGTAGATTTTGTCCGTTGGAACATGAAAAGAAGCCAAGTCTTTACTACTCTTGGGATCAGGGAAATACACTGGTGAAGATATGTCAAGTGGTCTTCCACTATCGTAGTACTCCATCTCACCAACTTCAACCGAATAGTTGTCTTCTGTGAGTGGAGGTGGCGGTGGACTGTCAAACAATGGATCTCTGTATTGTTCTCTTGGCATGACTTCTACCTCGTCCAAGAACTCCAAATTCTGCAATGTCTGTTGCAAAGTCTCGTATTGTTCCCTCTCTAACACGTCAAATCCTTCATCAACCGCACCAACAAGACCTGAGTTGAGGATGTCAATCATAGAAGGAGACAGCGGCAAAGTTGGCAGTTCATCACCAACGACCTCGGAAGGAGTATTTGGCAGAGCGTCAACCGGCAATGAGGTCTTCAGCAATTGATCTTGCTTCTTTGTGACATGGTAAAGAGAGTCATCAGCATCCAAACCAGCAGAAAGCAAACCACACTCAACAGCCAACAGATCTAAACTCAAAAGACTCGCAAACTTGTTACCCGCACGTTGATAAAGACTCGTATCTGGACCAAACGAGGCATCAATTCCATGAGCACTGAGTGAACCATCGCTGGAAAAGAAGCCCTCTTCTGGGCCGTAATGGAGGCGGTCCAGGGAGTTTGGCTTGCCAAGTTCCGTCATTACCCGGTAACTCTATTGGTGATGTGGGGTTATATAGAGTTTTTTCTCATCAGATGAAACTTTGTTTCACTGCGCCCAGGTCCCCAAAAAATGATGCAAAGAGAAAGTGACACAAAAACGATTGTTTACCTTTTCAAAAGTCGAATCTTGTAGGGGCAACATCACGTGCCAACATAAAAACTTACTACAAACTACAACACAATTTTTTTTTAAATCAGAAGAAGTGTATTCAAATAGAAAGAAGACAAAACTCCCTTCTTTACATCAAAGTAATAGTACTGAAACAGAAAGCAAGCAAAAAAAGAGGCAAGAAAATTTCTCAAAAAAAGAGGAAGAAACTTACTTCTTAGCAGCCTTCTGAGCAGCCTTGGTGACCTTACCAGCCTTGTCGGACTTCTCAACGGACTTGATGACACCAACGGCGACGGTCTGTCTCATGTCTCTGACAGCGAATCTACCGA
>JAKUBL010000042.1:0-53824 GCA_030563225.1 Petasospora hungchunana
ATGCTGCTGAATGGACCGATCCAGAGTCTTCAAAGATGTTCAAGAGTTTGACCATCACTCCTCACGAATCTGCTGAGAAGCAGTTGAAGGTCATCCAGGGACTCACTAAGGAGCACAATGGTACTTTCTTGAGTCAGGATGGTGAGCAGCTACCATGGTAAAGTATAGCTTTTTTATACAATCGGTAACCTTCTATTCTACAAATGAACAAGTAGACTTGGGAATGAGTAATAAGTTGCTTAGTCATATGTTAGTCATCTCAGGCTTTCCACCAAGGAGTTCGCACTAGAAACTCACCCACACAAAAAACCTCATCAACACATTCATCAACATCCATCACCAATGAAAGAAGCTGATTTCAAGAAATATTACCCCAACTTACCCAAAGAAGTTCTTGAGAGAGGAAAGGCCGTTCGCCTGATCTTTTTCGGGATTCCGATGTTTGTTATTACCAGTGTGATGCTATACAAACGAAGTGAGTCTCTCTCTCTCTTTCCACTTTTTCTATATAGGAACATGACTAACAGTCTCCCCAGTGATTCTTGGAGAGCAAAAGAGGGTGCAAGTCGGGGAGTTTATGAATGACGGGTCTATTAGAGAGTTCTCGAAGAAAGAGATCGAGCAGAGGGACAAGGATAGTATATTCTCTATGCTCTTTGGTAACGACAAGGTGGACTACACACAGGCCAAGAAATGACGTATTTATCTATTTATTCTTTTCTCATCAGCATTTTGCACATATAGTACAGTTTCTGTTTTTTTGCTTTCACACGGTAGTTCCCCTCTTGGAGTTCAGCCAGTTGATAAAGTCGAAGAACATTGAGCTTGTCAGTCTCGAGTTCTTCTTCTTGAACCACTGCTTCATCAGCTCGGAGTAGAGATCGATGACATCCTCCACTGCGCTCTCATCTGCTCGGATCAGCTGCTTGGAGAGGAAGATAGAGCACTGCGATGATGACAGGTTGAAGTCGTTTGTGTTGGAGGTTCGTAAGACGTCCTTGTGAATCTGCTTCAACTGGGACAGAATCTCATCCTTCTTGACCTCCCCATCGGTGATCTTGCACTTGCACACTCTGTTCTTGAGCAGCTTGTGGATCTTCACTCCAAGACTCTTGTCCAGTGTGATGTTCATAGCGGTCAACAGCGGTGTAATCATACCGGTGATGAGTCCACTCTGTGGTGACTTCTTAACAAAGGCTTCGAGCAAATCCACAATACGATGCTTGAACAATACAATGGTCTCCTTTGCAGCAATCTTCTCCTGTTTACGCTTGTTCCCGGTTTTCGCAGTGTCCAGGGCTTCACGACGCTGTTGGAAGATCTTGGCCAACTGTCCGTCAATCTCCATCATCTGTTCATCATCCATAGACTCATCAGAGAAGTCATCTTCAGAGTCGGAACCGAGGAAGACTTCACCGTTGTGTGGAATACGAAGGGCTTCGGCAAGTGCAACATTAGTCTTCTTCTCAACCTCTGCCACTTCGCCTTCCTCTTCTTCTTCGTCTTCGTCATCTTCATCATCATCTTCTTCCTCTTCTTCCTCCTCTTCTTCCTCTTCTTCCTCATCCTCACCTTCATCAGTATGTTCATGCTCTTCTTCTTCGTCATCCTCATCGACAAACTCATCTTCACCCTCAAACAATGCCCTCTGTCCTTCAGTGTTCTCCTTGGTCAAGATAACATTGTATAACAACTGCAACCCTTCACCGTTGACCTTTTCGCAAAAGTTCTCCCAAATGATCAAACTGAGCTTAGTCAACAAAGAACTCTTTTGAGACAAAAAGTTCAACAGAATCTCAACAATACCCAAAACTTTATCACTATCCTCATCTTGGTCCTTCTTTGTTCCGTAATAGTAGTCCTGTAATTCTTGTAGAGTGTTCACAGACTCAGCATCACCAGAAAAGAGCTGCAAGATAACCATTGAGAACAACAATTCAAACACCAAAAGACGAGAATTATCCGAGTGTTGACTCTCCCTCTTTGATCTAATTTTTTTCAAAATCTTCAAAGATTTAGTCTTGACTTCATCCAATTCTTCATCCATGTTGAATAACGGTGTAGCGCCATTCTCAATCAACTCCAGTAACGAATTCAAAGTCTTGTATGACCACGTCTGTGAATCTGTACGTTCGATAGAGATGACATCCGACATGATCGAATTCAATCTCTCTTGTGCAAATTCAACAATTGGATCTTCTTCTTCTTCTTCTTCATCATCATTGGAAGTACGGAGATATGCCTTCTCAACCATTGTTTTCAAGATCTGATCTATCCATTCGAGATCACTAGAATTCTCCAGACTTCCCCTTTTGGCACGAACCAGATGTAGGAGTTGATCAATGGCCCATTTTTGGGTCTTGATATGTGTATTCTTCTCTTCGTGTGATTTGTGAAGGATACTGATGAAGAGTTGAGAAAGTGCGAAGTTTGGTGCGTTTGTGGCAAGAAGAAGTTCTGTAGTTTTGGACTTTGTAAGACGATCAAAGTGAATATTTCCATATGGACCAGTAAGAATGGATTCAAGAACTGGAACGGTCTTTAATGATTGTGCATTGCACGTATCCGTGATGACTGTGAGTGTCTTCTTTGCGATTTTGTTGAGCATACGTGCCTGGTCTGAAGTCTGATTGATCAGTGTTCTCATAAAGTTTTGAGTAAAGAGTGTAGATGTGATTTCTGGATCAACAGCTTGTAAAAAGAGACCAAATACTTCAAATCCCCAGTATTTGCGCTCATGAGATGCCTTTTCGCTAAAGAAGCTCTCATCGATGATCGTCTTCCAAAATTCTGGGACTTGGATAGATTCCGAATCAACGACATTGGACTTGGAATTAGAAGATTTGGACTTTTTGTTCTTCTCGTCTCTGGATTTCTTTCTCTTTTTAGAGTTTTCAGCTTGTTCTTCCACATCAGGACTCAAGGACAATTCAGACACAATCAACTGCCATACAAAGTGTAAACGAGGAGACCACGTGCCCTTCTGTTTAGAATTCTTCTTTTCTTCATCACCATCATCTCCAGTGGTGATGTCCTTGAGTACTTTTGCGAGGAGGGAGATGTTAGATTTGTGAAGTGGGTTTGCTTCTTTCCATGTTGAGTTCTTGAACTCGAGAGCAGACAACTTTGTGGTTCTGAACTCACGTGGAACAGAAAGGAAGATCGCAAGACCTTCTGTTGTCAACGAGAGCTTGTTCTCATCCAACTTGGTGAAAATATGGAGAATAAGCTTAACTGGAAGCTTTACAAAGAGTGATCTCAACAATGTAGACACCGTGAACAATGCCGGTTCTCTGATCCAGGATTTGGTGCAGGAAAGCTCAACGAGATTATCAACAAACAGCTTAAAGTCATTCTCATCAATCACACCATCAAAGATCCCGGAATTGGCATTAGAAAGACACTGAAGTCCAAAGAGTCTTCCAAAAAGAGCAGCACGTTCTTCTCTTCCTTTCATGGAACTAGTCACCTTGTTATGCTCATTGATCATTCCCACAAGCTCAGCAACAGTCAACTTCCCACCAGAGACACGGATGTTCACTAACTCGGTCAAACACACGGAAAACCCGAGTCTAGCAGATGCTCTGGGAGAAGAAAGTCCCTTAATGAGTCTCTTTAAAGCGTAGTCCCATTCTTCTTCCAAGTCTGCGGCGGTGAGCTCCTCTATGAGCGCCACAGCCGACGAGATTCGCTCGGCCTCAATGTCGCTGGCAAGACGGTAGTAGTGATCCTTCGATACCGTCATTGTCTTGTGCTTTTTTTCTTTATAGTTAGAATGAAGAGAGATGAGGGATCTTTCCAAAAAAAGAAAGAAAAAATGGGCATCGGTACGTGCAGCATAGTGTACATTTTACACAAAACAGGGAGATGACACAAAAAAGACCAGATCTCTCTCTAACACACAATTTATCTAAAACAACATGCAAAGTCATCTGATTGTTTTCATATCTAAGCACACACAGATTAAGCAGAGTTCTTTACAAGCTCGCTGACTTCATGTGACAATTCATCCGCCTCTGTTCTCGAAGCGGCTTCAGCATAAACCCTCACGGCATCTTCAGTACCAGAAGCTCTAACAAAAGATCTTCCCTGCGCATATTTCTTCACAGATTCATCAATGAGGGTTTGCAATCCGTGTGGGGATGTCAACTGTCTCTCTGCGTTGGTCGTTTTGAAAACGGTTCTGTCCGGGACGATCACCTTGGCCAATCTGTTGGGCAAATCGGTATAACTCTGATCCCAATCCTCAGGAGTCCAACGTTTGATTGACAACACTGCAAGCACTGCCAATAGATCCGAAATCGCATCACCGACAGTCTGGTTGATGAGCTCGGATAATCGAATGAGGGCGTTGATGGTACGTTGTTGTTCTGGGGAAGATGGTTCGGTCTTTTTCAACTGTTCAACAAACAACTCGGAGAAGAGCACTGTCCCGTGGCCGTTGGCCTCGAAGTAGACTCCGACATCAAACTTTGCAGCTTCATGATGCAGATGCTTGACACCTGTTGGGGTGCACACAACTGGAACACGAAGCACGTCGGTGATGTAGTTGGTCGAAGAACCGTTCGCATAAGCTGTCTGGACTACACCAATCTGCGCAGATTCGAAACCGGCCTTGGTGACGAGGTCCTTGATGAAGCCAGCAAGGAGCGTGGCAATTTTGTCACCGTCGAGCAAGTGGAAACCGGAAGAAGCATCCGTGTAGTAAAACACAACTCTGTCGGCATCACCGTCAAAAGAGGCATAAAGATCTAAAGGCATCGGTGTGATGCCCTGAGGCAAGCGTTGGTTGGTTTTGACGTAATCGGCACCTGAGTTGACATTGAGAGCCAGTGGGTCGGTGTATGCTCCATTGACAATACAACACTCGATCAGCCCGCCAATCTGGGCAAACAACTTCTCAGCTTTTGGAGCACCAATACCATTGGCAGCATCGATTGTGATCTTGATTGGGCCCGAGACGTTTTCCTCGGCACAGAGACACTTGAACGCCGTAGCCAACTTGTCATAGTAACCGTCTTCTGTTGGGACACCGTAGCTCAAAGGTCCATTCTCGGTATTGATGGCACGCACCAAGTAATGAAGTTGCGGTGTCGTGAGCAAATGGAAGTTGCGGTACACGGCATCAAACACCTTGAGACCATCAATTGTTGCATCTGTGAGTGCCGGGCCCGAGTCTCTCGAGTCCCTGGCAATGATTACATTGGCTGGGGCATCCATATTGATACGGAGGTGTTGAGCCAACTTGGTGATTTCGGCTTCAATTTCGTCTGCAGAGTGTAAGTTGGCGAGTGTTGTAGCGTAAACTTCCCAGCTTTGCTCGAGCATTTCACCCTGTGGATCGACCAGCTTCACACCATTGTCCTCTGGCGGGTTGTGTGATGCGGTGATCATCACACCAACAGTTTGACCATCCAAATACTTTGAACGAAGAGCAGCCAAAAGTCCCACAACGAACACAACCGAATCCAAAGTATTGGCCTTAGTGCGGAATCCTGCAGTCCCATAGGCAAAAGACAGGTCACGTGGCTTCTGATGAGACGAATAGAACTTTGCGAGTTGGGCATGAAGGTCGAATGGCATCTTTTTTTTTACTGTATTGGTGTTGTTGTTATAAAAAGGGTCTTTTGTGAAACGTGTGTGGGTAAAAATGACAATACTGGTGTTCGTATCGGGGAAATTTCCGTGTTGGGGTGTTTTTTGTTTGTTTGTCACCAAGTGGAAAAAAAACATATGCATATATATGTATATGTATATATATATTCATCTCACCACTTCTTTGTATACACACATATACACAAATGGCTCCTCCTACTCCAGTGTATACACGAGACGAGATCTCTCGTGTGTTTCAAATTGAGCAACGCATTAACAAGTCTGAATGTGTGCTTCGATCACTTACACAGAATAACTGTGTCTTTGAAGGTGGTCTCATAAACTGTATCCCATTTAAACGTATCTTTAATGATTGTGCTTTGAAGAATGGTAAGGGGAGGATAAGCATTGAAATCACCAATGTTGATACAAATAAACCTGTGAATGAAGCTACAATGTTTTTGAGGGCTCAGGAAAAGTTGAGGCAACAGGCAATGAGAGATGATGACAAGAAATTATGATCTTAATGGGATAAAATGAGTTATATATATATATGTGTGTGTGTTTGTAATTAATGTGTTTTTGGGGGGTCTTGTAAATTTAACAAATTTGTATATGAAATGTTGAATGAATGATATGTAATATGAATGGCAAGTAATAATTACATCACCCACACACATAATGGTCGATGCGCCTCTCTAGCCGGATTAAGAATGCGCTCGTGTAGCTCAGTGGTTAGAGCCTCGTGCTTATAGCGGCAAAAGTTTTGACGTTGTGCAAATGTCACGAGTAACGCGATCGTCGTGGGTTCAATCCCCACCTCGAGCACAATTCTTTCCACACACCATTCCCATTCTTACCTTTATTTTTTTTGCATTTTTTTTTAACTTTATCCTATTGGAAGTTATTATGTGTCATATATATGGTAAAATTGTAAAAAATTGGCCAATAAATCATCTATCTGATGAGTTTATTCATGTTTCACATTCTTTACACGATGACTCAGCGTTATGAGCACTCGCACGCTCCCCATCTCAAAAGACTAGTGAAAAAAACTGTGTGTGTCAGTCAGTGAACACTTCTCTTTCTCTTCACTCTAAAAAAGCGACAAAAGAAAAAAGAGATGCCACCCAAGGCAAAGAAACAGAAAGAAGTAGTCAAAGACGAACGTCTACAGGCGATTGTCCTGACAGACTCGTTCGAGACACGATTCATGCCATTGACCTCTGTCAAGCCTCGTTGTCTCTTACCATTGGCCAACGTTCCATTGATCGAGTATACACTTGAATTCCTTGCTAAAGCCGGTGTTGACGAAGTCTATCTCATGTGTTGTTCACATGCTGATCAGATCCAGGCTTACATTGAAAAGTCCAAATGGAACAAGCCATGGTCTCCATTCAAGATCCAAACGATTATGACACTTGAATCGAGGTCTGTTGGTGATGCAATGAGGGATTTGGACAATAGAGGTTTGATCACGGGTGACTTTTTGTTGGTTTCCGGCGATGTGGTGACAAACATCCAGTTCGATAAGGTGATGGAAGCACACAAGGCTCGTAGAGCACAGGATAAAGATCATATTGCAACAATGGTATTGACCCAAGCTTCTGCTCAACATCGCACTCGTTCCCATGCTGAACCAGCTGTTTTCATCTTGGATGCAAAGACAAACAAGTGTTTGTATTACAAGGACATTCCACCATCTGATGGGAAAAAATCATCAATTGACATTGATCCCGAATTGTTGGAAGGAGTTGATGAGTTTGTGATTCGTAATGATCTCATTGATTGTCATGTTGACATATGTTCTCCTCATGTTCCGGCCATCTTCCAAGAAAACTTTGACTATCAGTATCTCCGTAGAGATTTTGTCAAGGGGATTCTATCTTCAGATATTTTGAAGAAATCGATATACGCATACATCACAACTGATTACGCTGCTCGTGTTGAAAGTTGGCAAACTTATGATGCCATTTCTCAAGATTTGTTAGCAAGATGGTGTTATCCTGTGTGTCCTGATTCCAATCTTCTTGAAGATCAATCATATCAACATGAAGGAAAACACGTGTACAAAGAAACAGATGTTGTTCTTGCACAATCGTGTAAATTGGGAGAATGTACGGCGATTGGATCAAACACTGTGATTGGAGGTGGAAGTGTCATTGAAAACTCTGTCATTGGAAGAAATTGTCGTATTGGGAATAACATCCGTATCACTAATGCATACATTTGGGATAACGTTGTCATTGGAGATGATTCCATTGTGGAATATGCAATTGTGGCTGCTGGTGTCATTGTTGGAGAAAAGTGTACTTTGGAAAAAGGTGCAGTTTTGGGTTTTGACGTTGTTGTGGGTGATGGACAAGTTGTACAAAAGGACGTTAGAATCTCTGCCACGAGAGTTAAGGTTGATGACTCTTTTGGTGAAAGTGATGAGGATGATGATGACGAAGAAGATGATGATGATGGCGGGCTATATGATGCATCTGTTGTTGGTTCCGAAGGTGTTGGATACGTGTACGAATCTGATGATTCTGAAGATGAAGACGGAGCCAAACCGGTGAACTCGCTGATGTATCAGATGGGCGAACTAGCGCTGTCTGATGACTCCATTGCCTCTGCAACACACGCCACAAAGCAGAAGAAGAGAAGAACGTACTCCACCACAAGCATTGTCACAGACTTTGAAGAGGAGAACTTTGAAGAAGAAGGCATAGCGACGGTGGCTCGTGCGGTGGAGAACAACCACGACCTCGACACCGCGCTGCTGGAGCTCAACACCTTGAGAATGAGTATGAACGTGTCGTACCAAGATGTGAGAAAAGTTACAATCACAGCGTTGCTCAACAGAGTGGTGCACTTCATCGAGACGGGTACTCTGAATGTGAAGGAGGCTTCAGGAAAAGTGTTCAAGCAGTGGTGCCGACTCTTTTTGCGTCAAACCTTCAGTGACGAGGACCGTTTTGAGCTTCTAACAGAACTCGAGAAGCAGACAGGACGACTCGAAGGTGGGAAACAGATGCTTTTCCACGTTTTGGTGATTTTGTATGACGAGGAGATTGTGGCCGAGGAGGACATTCTGGCTTGGTGGGCACAAGCCGACCACACAAACGACTACGTGGCCAAATACGTTGCCTGGCTAGAGGAGGCTGAGGAGGATAGCGATTAAAATATAAGCATAGTAATTTTATCTGCTATTTATGTGTGTGTGTGAATAAAAAGTAGTTTTGTACGATTAGTAGGGGGTTAAGTAGCTTCACATCGACTTTTCGCGCACACATCAAAAAGCTCTTCACTTGTCTCTCATCTCATCTCATCTCTCATTTCTCTCTCATTCCACCCAAAACATGGCCAAAAAGAAGGATAAAGAGGCCAAAAAGGCCAGGGCCGAGGAGAAGAACAAAAAGGCTCAGAAAAAAGCTGCATCCAAAGACAAGAAGTTGTCCAAAAAGCTCGGAGATGAGGACGATGATGATGACATTGATACCGTCCTCGAACGCTACAAACAGCAACAACAAGAGTTTCAAGAAGTCAAAATTGAAACAGTCGATAGACCTTCTCGTCGTCTGAACCCAGCCATCTTTTCCAGCCCGTCAAGAAGAGAGTTGATGCTGTTTGGTGGTGAAAACACTGTGAATGGGACTGCTTCCTTCTACAACGACCTCCTCTCCTTCACCGTCGACACCGGTGTCTGGCGCAAAATCACCTCGCAGAACTCGCCAATGCCCCGTTCCTCTTCAGCAGTCTGTTCACACCCGTCTGGTGTTGTGCTGCTGCACGGAGGTGAGTTTTCCTCTCCAAAGCAGAACACGTTCTATCACTATGCAGACTCTTGGCTATTGGACTCACAGACAAAAGAATGGTCAAAAGTCGAAGGCAAAGTCGGTCCTTCGGCTCGTTCTGGCCATCGTATTGCTGTCTGGAAGAATTTGCTTGTACTGTTTGGTGGGTTTAGAGATCTCGGTGTCTCCACAGCATACCTCAACGATGTTTGGGTATTTGACATCACAACGTACAAATGGACACAAATTGACTTCCCGCAGAATCACACACTCCCAGATGCTCGTTCAGGACACTCTTTGATTCCACATGAAGACGGATTGCTATTATGGGGAGGTTATTGCAAAGTTAAAGCAGGAAAGGGCCTCCAAAAGGGGAAAATCCTCTCTGACTGTTGGCTTCTCAAGACTAAACCAGATTTGAATGGTTGGAGGTGGGAAAGACGCAAAAAACAAGGATTCCAGCCTTATCCGCGTGTTGGATGCTCCATGGCATATCATAAAGGTCGTGGAGTGCTGTTTGGTGGTGTTTACGACTATGAAGAGACCGAAGAGTCTTTGGAGTCGCAGTTCTACGACGACCTCTTTACATATTCAACAGAGTCCAACAGATGGTACGCTGCACAACTCAGAAAGTCCAAGAAGAAGGTTGAGAGGGTCAAGAAGCAAACCAGGGACGAGGACTTGGAACAGATCTTGAACGACTTGTTGAAGAAGGCCAACATCGAGGACGAAGAAGGAGAAGACGCCGAAGAAATTGAACAAGAGTTGAGAAAGATGGAGAATGAGGAGAAAGAGGAGGTGGAAGTACAGGTGAGAATGCAATTGCCACATCCGAGATTCAATGCATCCACTGCCGTTGTGGATGATACGCTATTCATCTTTGGTGGTGTCTGGGAACAAGGAGAGAAAGACTACGCCATTGATTCGATGTACTCCATTGATCTTGCCAAGTTGGATGGTGTTCGTGTCTATTGGGAGGACCTTTCTGAAGTGGAAACGGCCAAACTCGAAGGTGACGTTGACTCTGACATGGATGAAGAAGATGATGAAGAAGATGAAGATGAAGACGATGAGGAACAAGACCATAAGCTCATCGCAGAAGAGGATGAAGAAGAGGCCGAAGAAGAAATCGAGGAAGTTGAGCCCGAAATACCAGACCCACGGCCATGGCTGCCACATCCTCGTGCGTTTGAGACTCTCCGTGCCTTCTACGTCCGTACAGGTGCCGACTTCCTCCAATGGGCCATCTCCAACAACAGAGAAGCAAGGGGTAAGCACTTGAAGAAACACTCCTTCGACCTGTGCCAGGACAGATGGTGGGAGAGAAGAGAACAGGTCAGAATAGAGGAGGAGCAGTACGAGGAGACCGGTGTCGCAGACGTCATTGAGAAGGATACCTCTAAAACGGTAAAGAGAAGATAGATATTTAAAAAGGCATTTATATAAAGTGTACGTGATTATGTAATCAAAGGGCTGTGTTGCTTATGTAATTGCTTAGTCATTGCATTATTTACGTACCCTCACACACCTCCACAGATTTCCACATAATTTCCTTTCCGAGCTTCCGTTATTTTAACAAAAGAAAGAAGGAAGAAAATGCCCATTCTGACACCGACTGAGGAGCACTATCTAAAGCGTGAGCTCCTCCGGCTCTCACTTGACGACGAGATTCTCGAGTTCAACGATCCTCTTGCTCTTCAACGTTTCGGGCCACCTTTCAACGGCATCAAAACGGATAAATTCCCGCTTTCTCAGCACTTCTTTGCCAATTTCGTGCTGACACTGCCTTTTGTGGAGAAGCAGGGAGATGAGTTCTGGATAAGGAAAGTTCAGGCGTTCTTCGAGCGGTTTATGGCAATGGACATCTCCGAGTCGTTGGATAGAGATGAGCTGACAAAGAGACGGAAGATGGGCATGAGACTGTCCAAATTGCTGGTTATGGTGTACAACTCCGGAATTGGGACGGTGAATGAGCTTGAATACTACGACCACGAGCGAAAAGAGCTCAAGGGAGAGCAGGTGGAGAGCAAACGGATGCAAAAGTTGATGTTCCCATCGAAAGAGACACTCCAGGATCATTTGGCCAAGGGGAAATTCACCAATGGGTTGACTATTAACGTGTGTGGAGTCCGAAAGGTTCAAAAGGCCAATAACAAGTTCCTCAGTGGGCTCAATATCACCAAATCGCACGAAACCCACTACGAGTTTCTCATCAAGACGAGGGTTGAGTTGCAGGAGAGCGAGGAGGTGTTTGTCTCGAGGAGATACACCGACTTCAAGGACCTCCACCACAGCCTCAAGAAGAAGTTCCCGGGGAAACAGCTGCCCAAGCTACCGTCCAAAGTCAAGTCGATGATCAGCGTTGGCTCTTCCGACGATCTGGAAGAGTTGGACGAAGAAGAGACAAAAGAGGATGAAGACTCAAAGAAACATGACGAAGAGATCAGACGCAACCTGACGTCTCTATTCAAAGACCTCAACGTCCAACCTGAACGCCCCAAGACACCCGTCCAATCTCCAACTTCAATGAGCTTCTTAAAGTCCCCGAAGAAACTCTTTGACAAGAAACCAAAAGAGGAAACCGAGAACAAACTTCCAAGAGAAAAGACGAGGGTGGGACTTCGTTCCTACCTCCGTGAACTCATCAAAGACCCGGAGATCAGCCACTCAGAGATCCTCAAGGAGTTCCTGTACAAGGGCAAGATCATCAATCTTTCACAGCAGGACAAAATTGACATCCAGATCCGCACAAACTTGGACCTCTTGCTTCTCTTGAACCAAGTCAAGTTCCAGCGTGAAGCGTACAACAAGGTCAACGAACTCAAGCAGGAATCCCTCCCACTCCGCTCCAGACTCCTGGAGTCTGACAACGGCATCATCGAAGTCTTTGCAGAGTTCAAGTCTAAGGAAAGCATCAAAGACCTCTCCCCGATGCTACGGAACTTCATCGAGTGGTCCAAAGTCGAGATTGCAGCAACAATCTATCAACTCTTCTTGGGAAATGACTCTTCATACGAGCTATACTCCCAAGTACGTCGTTTGCACAAATTGATGCCATATAGTATCATGATCAACATTTTACGGTTCACAAACCCAATGAGCATCATCAAGACGATGGTTGATCTGCTAATGGCCTCCCCATTTGGCGGTAAATCCCTGCTCCAAGCTTTGTTCTATGGTATCCTCTCCGATGACATCAAGTGTCAGGCGAAAATCATTGCAGAGCTCGAAGCACAAGTTGATTCTGACGAGATTGTGTCTAGGTTGAAGTTCTTTGTGTTTGAAAAACCAGGATATGATCTCATTACACAGGTGAAAGAGGAATCCCAAGAGATGAAGATTGATCTTCTCCTGACTCTTATCATCACTCCACATCTCAACACCCTCTCACCAATCTCTGACTCCACCATCGGCCGTGTCTTTGAATCATACAACGAATACAAGAAGCTCAAGGATGCAACGCCAGAGGACCTCACATTCATCAATCATGATAAACTCGCATTGTACTCCCACTTGAAATCTCTCTTTAAATTATACACACGAACACATGACAAAGAAGTTATGCAGCAACTCTGGTCTGAACCAGAACTGACTTCGATACTGAGAGAAGTATTCACCATGTTTTACACTCCTTTAGTGACTCTTTTCTCTTCTGCACATGTGGATGTGGCATTCAGGAGGTTTGAGAACTTCATGGATGATCTTGTGATAGTTTTGGATAGGTTGAGTCATGAGGTTTATACCACTGATACCGCACACATTGTCGATGAGATCATGAAAGTGTTGGAAAGGCATGAAGAAGGGTTTTATGCATTTGTTCACGATGTCTACACGAGTGATAAAGAAGGTTTGTTTGATGGGTTGATTGCTTGGATCAATTGCATTTTAAACTTTTTGAGAAGAGCAAAGAGTAAGGAGTTCATGGATAGAGTCGATTTGGAAGTGATGGTGATGAAAGAAGGTATTGATGCCGATGGTATCAAAAGAGAAGTTGGTGCCATTGTGGAGAGAGTAAGGATGCAACACGAGGAATACTTGAAGAAACTGGAGAAGACAAATCTCAAAGGTGATCTTGTCGAAGCTAATTGGGACAAGATCAACAATGTGGAGATATTCCAGTCTTCTGACTTTGGAATTAACGAACATGATGTCATTGATATGGAGGATGATGAAGATGATGATGCGGCGACTGTCAAGACAAAGCTTGAAGAACTCGATAATGAGTGTATCAAGACACTCTTGAAGGATTTCAAACTCCAAGTCATGGAGATCCTCAAATGAGTTACGATCTGTGTTTAAGAGTAAAAAAAAAAAAAGGCATTATCACATCCATCCCGTTACACATAAATAAAAAATTACAGAAAAAAATCATCTCCAAATCGGTTTAGGTGGCGGCATCCCAATTCTCTCGCCTAATGATGAGCTCGATCTTGAGGCAGGACCAGATGTTGGTCTTGAACCAAGCACTGACCGACGACCAGTGCTTAATCTCGAGCTTGATCTTTCGGAAGCAAGCCGTGATTCTGATCTATCATATGACATCCGTGATACGCTCCGTTCTCCAACAAGTTCCTTCAACGGTGTAGGTTGTGGAAGCATTGATCTGCGTCTCGATGTCTGTGTAGTGCGTACTGGTGTTTGCGGGATCATGGAGTTTCTGTGGGAAATACCAATTCTAGTAGGGACAATTTCTGTCTTTGTGGCGCGTGACAAGGCTAGCGAAGTGACGGGTCTTGGGACACTGCGTGCCGCCAGAGATGAGGAAGGTCTTGGGAGGTATGAAGCTGGACGCTCAGCAGTGAGACGAGACGTTGGACGTGGGATCTTGGATCTAAAGTTTTCTGGGGTGCGTGGTTTCATGTAGGATGTATGAAGTGGGATTTTGGATTGGGTCAATGTGCTTGAATCAGAAACGTGTCTCTTTGGTGCTGGTGTCTCAAAGACATTAGGTGAGCCGTTTAACAGGTGATTCAAGGTTTCTTCATGGACTGATCCTTTTCTCACAGTCTCGGGAACTTCAGGTAAGTCGTCCAACGGTTCTTCAAAGAACTCCCTCTTTGGCGACACAACACTTGAGCTCTGTGATATAATTGAGCTTGTAGATAGTCTCACTGAAGAATCATTTGAACTATTGGACAATGCCGTCTTCAGCTCGGGAATCTTCTTGAGATCAGTGATCATTGATGGGTCTCTTGATTTGGAAGGTGTCGCTTCCAACTGGTTATGCTTGGCGCTGTCCACCAGTATTCTCTGAGCCTGTAGATCTTCTGGCTTTCTCACAGACGTTGGATCACTTTCAATAATGACAGTTTTCAAATTCATCTTGTTGAACAAGAATTGACCATACCGACTCTTTCTCTTGTCCTTTGCCGTCTCATCCACAGTTTTCTCTCCGGAAACTTTACGTGCACCTTGATCCAGTGATAATTTTCTAAAAGTCTGCGTCATATCGTCCGTTCCCACTTTTGTCTCTGTCTCATCCTCAATTTTCGAACTATACTCCTCCGGAATTCTATCCTTGACACTTAGCCATGCATCTGCCAATTCTGTACTCTTCTCCATGACATTCACATCAATCAACTTCTCATCGATGGCTTGGTTGATAAGGATGAATGTATTCTCAACAATATCCGTTGTGTACTTGAGTCTTTTGAAAACTTGAGACTTGAATATACTGTGATCATCAAGCTCGCTCATTTTGGTAACTTCCTTCTCCACATTATTGATAAGGAAAGACATCTCTGTGTTTAAGTAAGAGAAGATTTCACTCCATCTCTTATCCACCAATTCATACTTCAAATCATCAACTTCCGATTGTAAATATTGCATCTCTTTTAACAATGCCTCGTATTTCTCGGTCATTTTATTACAGTTGACCAAGTGGGAGTCACCATACTTGTTCTTAAAGTCTTCAATCCTGAGCGGTATGAAACCCAAACTGGCTCTGAGTGGATCAACGATGTTCTTAAGACCCAAATATTCCTCATACAACTCGTTATCAATCTCATTAAGCAAGGGGAGTCTCAATTGTGATCTCTGTTGCAGGAGTTTCTTTGTCAAAATCTCCAAATTGAAAGAAGGAGCGTGTCTCACTGGGGAACTGAAACGTTTTTCATGGATCTTGAAACACTTCTTGAGACAATTCTCAAGTTCTGTATTGATTGAATTCATAGTAATGTTGTAAATGTCGTTATACTCCACTGAGATATCGATGCGTGTCTTCCACGGGAGAAGGTACTCGTGCTTGATCTGTAGACTGGCTTCGCTCAGGGTATCCAACTTGTCAAAGACCTCGGTATCGGGCATGTTGTTCTCATCCAGGTTCGATTCCAAAAGGTTCAATGCCTGAAGAACGATAGAATCAACCGACTCAATGTTGCGGTGTATATCGTAGA
Organism: Petasospora hungchunana; assembly: GCA_030563225.1. Classification (NCBI taxonomy): domain Eukaryota; kingdom Fungi; phylum Ascomycota; class Saccharomycetes; order Phaffomycetales; family Wickerhamomycetaceae; genus Petasospora; species Petasospora hungchunana. Next base: position 15,773 of record JAKUBL010000042.1, read on the forward strand.
ACTTGCCTTTTCCTTCTGCGAGCCACTCTGCATCCACGGCATCAACAGCAGCCAGAAAGGCGAAGATCTCGCGGACTCTGGCGGTGTAGAGAAGCAAATCATCAACAAGGGACTCAAGCCTGCGCAGGTCGAAAGGGTCCAAATGGGCTGCGGCTCGGAAGAAGTTGAACTCAGAGCGGATCGTGAGGATCTCCGAGAGCTTCTCACCCATATCTTCTTTGTTTTTTACAATTGAAATGAAGGGTGGTCGAAGATTTTTTTGTTTTTTTGAGCGGCTAATTGGGAGGAGGTCTTTCTCTTTTGTTTATGTTTTGGTTTTTTCTGGTAATTGTTTTTGTTTACGTTTTGGGGATTTTTTGGGCTCTGTTGATTATCGGTGGGACGTTGTTATCGCCGGTTCAATTCCCACTCGTCGTAATACTTTTTTATTTTATTTTTTTCTTATCTTATTCATTCTTTCTTTCTTTTTTGTTCTGAATATGCATTTAAAAATAAAAGCTCTACTTTCTCTGCTCCATGTTTTGCGTGTTCATCACGGCATCATCGAACGTGAGGTCCTCAAGACCCTTTTGGATGATCTCCTTCTTGATGAACTCCTCCGGAAACGCATCACCATCCTCGTCGTTCTCTTCACTCTTATGTTTGTGCGTCTTCTTCTTGTCATGATGCGCATGGTCCTGGGCCTTGTCCTCATTCAGCAGTCTGTACAGAGCGGAATTGGTGTTTGCATACAACTCAACAAACTTACCACTCTCTGCAACTTTACCATCATAACCAAGCACAATCACCATATCGGCTTTTCTTATCGTAGAAAGACGATGTGCAATTGAGATGGAGGTAAGTTTCTCATCCCGTAACAATTTCTGTAACGTCAAGTTGATAGCATGTTCACTCTTGCTATCCAATGCCGATGTCGCCTCATCAAGGATCAATACAGAAGGTCTTTTAATCAATGCTCTTGCAATGGAGATTCTCTGTTTTTGTCCACCCGAGAGCAATGCTCCTCTTGGTCCAATGATTGTGTCGTATCCATCTGGGAACTTTTCGATGAAATCATGACAATTGGCCTTCTTTGCAGCTTCAATCACTTCTTCTTCTGGAATGTTATGTCTCTTGAGTCCAAATAGGATATTATCACGAATTGTCCCTGACATTAGGATCGGTTCTTGTTGCACAACACCCAGATGTCTTCTCAAGGACTTGGCATTGAATTTGGTGATATCTTTACCATCAAGTAAGATCTCACCTCCGATTGGATCATAATATCTTAACATTAGAGATGCAATGGTGGATTTTCCTCTCCCTGAAGGACCAACAATACAGACATTGGAACCCGCAGGGATCTTGAATGACAAATTGTTGAAAATCGTCAATTTCGGTCTTGTTGGGTATGCAAAACAGACATCTTTGAATTCAATCTCACCATTTGGTTTCTCGTTCAATGGTAAACCTTTTGTTGGATCGATTTTTGGGTCGTTATCAACAAGTTCAAATAATCTGGAAGCAGCTCCACTTCCCTTCATGAGTTCAGAGTAGAAAGAGGCAAGACCAAACATTGCACTTCCAGAATGGTTGACATATAGCATGAAAGCGGCCAAATCACCAACAGAAAGAGTTCCCGAGGCAACGAGTTGTGCGCCATAGGACAAGATCACGAGGAACGTGGCATCACTTATCATGAAAGTGCTTGAATAGAAGGTAGCATTGAGTTTTGCTTCTCTTCTTCCCAATCCAAAGACCCTTCTAATTGCGTTGTTATACTTGTGCAATTCCTTCTGTTCTGCAACAAATGATTGGATCGTCTTTATACCACTGAGCTGTTCCTCTCCGACTTTGGTCAAATTACCTGTTGCCTCTTGGATTCCTCTAGAGATCTTTCTCACTTTTGTACCAAAGATGAGCGTACCAACCAAAATTGCAGGAAGAAATATGAATACTGCTTTGGCCAATTGTGTAGAGATTAGGAACATACTCACAATACTCACAGATCCTGTTATTGCATGTTTGAATCCATCACTAACGTTTTGTGTCATGGACCTTGATACGACATAAGCATCTGAACCCAATCTCGAAATCAAATCACCAACTTTGTGAACATCAAAGAACTCTGCATCTTGACTCATTGTTCGTTTGATGACACTCGACCTTAGTCTTGCCACAAGTCTCTCACCCAAGATCCTCAACATCATAATTCGTCCAAAATCTGCGGTGATACCAACTAGTAAGAATGCAGCCAATACTCCAATGAATTCATAAAGTGAAAGTCCAAATGCAATATCGGGTAGTTGACCTTCAAACACGTGTTTCGTGGCATCCAGCACCATTCCATACGCTTTAGGCATTGTCATGTTCACCATAACAGAAACAAGCAACATCGTCAAGGCAATCGATAACAGTTTCCAATCTCTTGATGCAATCTTGACTAGTTTCCCCAAATCTTTGAACACAGAACCCATCTGTGGTTGTTGTTGTTGTTCTTCTTTGTTCTCCTTGAGTCCATTTGTAGAATACGTTCTTCTCGGAAGTTTATTGATGAGAGAAAGCGGTGATGATGATATGATGGAAGTTGTAGGTAAAGGTCGGCTTAATCGTTGTATCGATGTAAAGTGTCTTGTGAGTGTCAACCTCGGCAAAACCGTTCGTGTCGGTGAATGACCGAGTGTTCTAAGACTCGAAAGTAGTGTAGTTCTTATCAAAGACATTCTTTTTGTTGTTTGTTGGTGTTGGTGTTGATAGGAAAGTTGGAAAAGTGTTTTATTAAAAGTCGATGACTTCTCTGCCGACATCGGGGATCGCGGCGGAGGTCCCCTATATATACTCTCTCTATATATACAGATCTACTCTCTTTGTTTGTTTCCAATACTCATAAAGGGGCCATTTCTTGAATATATGTATGTATGTGTGTGTGTGTTTTTTCTTCTTTTTCCAAGTCTAATTAGAATAAAGAATACACTCACTTCTTGAGTGGGACAGCATCCTGTGCAATGCCATTCTCATACTTGATAACCTTGGCTTCGGTCTTACCACGGGCAAGAACACCAGAGTTCTGGAACTCGGCCTTGAGGGCATTTCTTGTGGTTTCAGCAGCAACCTGCAAGTACTTGTTGAAACTGGTTGTATTTTAGTTAGTAAATGTTGTCTTGGAGGGAACACCCCCCAATGCTCAAAGAGAACAAGCCTCTCTCTCTCTCAATTGGACTTAAGAACTCATATGAAAAGAGGGTAAGGGGGTGTAACAAAATATCACAAGAACATACGAGAAGCCAGCTTTTCTCCAGGCAGACATTGTTGTTGTTTTTAATTGGAAAAGTAAGAGAGAAATATGTTTAACTCTTTGGACGCGGGTGTGGTGTTTTTTCGTTGGACTTTCGCTGTCTTTTCATTTGGCGCGGTTGACTTCCCTATTCGGAAGTTGTGTTTAATTGTGTGGTATTGTTTATTGTATGTGTCCCGTACCAATCATGTAGATATTTTTTTTTTCTTTTGGCTCATCTCTCTTTCAAACTCTTTCTTTCTTATAATCATACCCAAAAGATAAATTTCATACAATGAAAGCTCCAAAGACCAAAAAGTATTCTTCAAGTTCCGAACCACAAGTTGCAGCTGAGAAACATATGAAGTCCGTCTTCAAATTCAATACTGATCTTGGTCAACATATTCTTAAGAATCCAATGATTGCACAAGGTATTGTTGACAAGGCTCAAATTAAACCTTCAGATACCGTATTGGAAATTGGTCCAGGTACTGGAAATTTAACTGTTCGTATTCTTGAACAAGCACGTAAGGTTGTTGCAGTTGAAATGGATCCTCGTATGGGTGCAGAATTAACAAAACGTGTTCATGGTACTCCAGTTGAAAAAAAATTGGAAATTTTATTAGGAGATTTTATGAAAACACAACTTCCATATTTTGACATTTGCATTTCAAATACACCTTATCAAATCTCTTCTCCATTGGTTTTCAAACTTTTATCACAACCAAAACCTCCAAGAGTTTGTATCTTGATGTTTCAACGTGAATTTGCATTAACACTTGTTGCAAGACCTGGTGATCAATTGTATAATAGATTAAGTGCAAATGTTCAAATGTGGGCAAATGTTACTCATATCATGAAAGTTGGGAAAAATAATTTCCGTCCACCACCAAAAGTTGAATCAAGTGTTGTTCGTATTGAAATCAAAATTCCAAAACCACAAGTGGATTTCAATCAATGGGATGGTTTATTAAGAATTGTATTCACAAGAAAGAATAAAACAATTGCAGCTTCTTTCAAAACAACAAGTGTTTTACAATTGTTGGAGAAGAATTACAAGACATGGCTTGCTGCAAATGATGGAGATGTTATTGTTGAAGATGATGATGATGAATCTAAAGGAGGTAAGAAAAAAGGAGGTAAATATGCAGAAATTGTTAAACAAAAGATGGAAAAAGTTCTTACAGAAACTGGATTGGGAGAAAAAAGAGCAAACAAATGTGATCAAAATGATTTCTTGAAATTACTTTATGCTTTCCAACAAGTTGGTATTCATTTTGCTTAAACAAATATACAATCAATCAATCAATAATAAAGAGAAAACCATTATTCTGAAGGATACAAGATTAATTTCAATCGTTTCACAAATTCCAAAAGATGTTCGTTTTCATCTGTTATATCAAACATTGGATAATTTGTAGATACATCTTTTCCTTGAATTGCAAATTCTTTTGGTATTTTGGCAAGATTTTCAACCCAATTCATAGTATTTGGACTAACCAATTCTTTTTCACCCCACCATACAACACTTCTTTCTTTTGGACAAAGTTTTTCCCAATCAACTTCTGTATCTTTGTATGTATTTTGTGCCATACTAAGTTGAAGTTCTTTATCCCCATCAAGTTCAAATGAAATATAATCCCAAATGACTTTCATATCAAAGAATTCTGAATTCTTATTTGTTAAAAAAGTCCCAGTTTCATTCAATTGACTAACATTGACAGATGGAGAAACAAAAGCAATAGCAGAAGGATATGCTTGAGGTAATAATTCCGTAACATTACGTAATGGAATCTCGGTATGTCTAAGCATTTGAATACAAAGACATGCACCAGTACTATCACCAAGTTGTATAACGTTATTTGAAGTTTTTGAAAGAGTATTGGAGATTCGTATGAGTTGATCAACTTGAGTTGGATATTTGCTTTCCATCGAAGTATCAAGATCTGTCACGAGTACCGAAAGTCTCTTGTCATTTAATCTGACATATATCGAACGTACAAAATTGATAAAATGTGGAAAAAGACCATATAGATATCCATGACCATGTGTAAAGACAATGACTGGATCTTCAGGGGTTCTGTCCTCACATTCAACGAGCCAACACGCAGCATCTGGTCCAAGGCCATCGACACAGAGACGTTTCCCACAGTTGTTCAGATTTTGGATAAGTTCTGGCTCGAGGAATTGGAGACATTCATCAAAGTGGAAGCGTGGACATAACCTTCCAGCTTCTTCAAGGGGCAACTTGCTCTTTGTGGCTGCGACTGCATAAGTCCAAAAGGTGAAGGCGTATGAAGTGTGATCAAATGGAAATGATGATTCGCTTAGAGAACGTGCAAATATTTCACACTGAGTCATTTAGTTGTGTGTTGTGTGTTGTGTTTTGTGTATGTGTTAATGTACTATTGTTTTTTTGATTTGATGTGTGGGGGAATCAGAAAAAAAGGCTCGGTTGCTGTCTCTCGGAAAAAAGCGCCAAAAAACATCAACACCATCAAAAAGGAAAAAGTAGTGAGTGATATAAACACATATAACACATAACACATCAAACACATATCACATAACACATTACACACATCACATAACACACACATCACATAACACACACATAATACACACATATGAAACCCCAGGATTCCACCACTTTTGGGCGTTCATTGTCTCTACGAGTGGATGGTGGTGTTGGTGCTGTTTCGATCTCCCCCACAGGAAGAGACGTTGTTTTGGCTGGCCGACGTGGACTTTACGTTGTTGATCTGGACGACCCCTTTTCACCACCACGTTGGCTACGACATTTGACGAGTTGGGAAGTTGCAGATGTTCAATGGTCTCCACATAGTTCGAAACCTGCATGGGTCATTTCAACATCAAATCAAAAGGCAATTGTATGGAATTTGGCACGAAATGGGGATCGTGCAATAGAACTTGTTCTCCATGGCCATACACGTGCCATCACAGACATCAACTTCCATCCAAAACATCCGGAATTGTTGGCAACATGTTCTGTAGATACACAAGTTCTTGTATGGGATGCTCGTTCTCCTAAAAGAGCGGTGTTTGCCGCTGCTGATTGGAGGGCTGGTGCTTCGCAAGTGAAATGGAACTTTGTCAATGACAATCTGTTGGCATCTGCACATGACAACAATTTCTACGTTTGGGACACAAGACGTCCCGCTGTACCTCTTCATAAAGTTGCCGCTCATGATCGGAAGATTAACGGTGTTGACTTTAGTAGAGAAACTGAAGAACGACTCATCTCATCATCATCTGATGGGACGGTGAAGTTTTGGGATTTGTGTGATGTTTCCAAACCAAAAGCGACAATCTCAACGGGGTTCCCCGTATGGAGGGCACGTCATTTACCATTTGGAGATGGATGTGCCGTATTGCCATTACGTGGTGGACTCAACGCTGTTCATGTTGTTGGTGGTGTCGAAGGTGAAATCGGGTTGAATGCTGTGGCGGAGTTTAAAGGACATACGGAACGAGTCACAGATTTCTTGTGGAGACAGCGTCATTCCGGAACGGGTGTTGATGATCGTGAGTTCCAACTTGTGACGTGGAGTAAAGATTGTGATCTCCGATTATGGCCTGTTGATGATTCCGTGTACAAAAGCGTTGGTTTCGAGCGTGGAATTGTTTCAAATCCTTTGTTGGGACCTTATGATTATTCAACATACCGAGAAGAACAGGAACAAGGCGGCGTAGCCACTGCACGTGGAACAACCGCAGATCATCTCCATTGGCTCGCCGGTGTGCGGATGGGCCAGGAAGGTCATGGGGGACACGACAATTTGGGTGAAGAAGTATCTGTTGTTGGACACAAGTTCCCTCGTGTTCGATTCGAAAAGATTTCTGTATCAACAGGGAAATTGGTTTTATCCTTGAGTGGTCCATGGGGGACAGAGAATGATGAGCTTGTGTTCCTACGTGTTGAATTCCAATTCCCATCGCAATATCCAAGCGAACCCGCCACGTTCCGTATCGAGGAAAATTCAGACCTTTCTGATGGTATCAAACATGAGATTCTTACAAACTTGAATGAGATATCTCGTAAGTTTGCCCATGTGGAGAAGTTTTCATTAGAGGCTGTATTACGGTTCCTAATGGGAGAGAAGGTTGATCTTGAAAACCTTCGCAGAGATGATGAAGAAGAAGATGAAGAAGATACAGTGATGGATTTGGATGATGTTGAATCCCTACCATCAACTCAATCCTCGTCGCCATCATCTTCGGATGATGAAGAAGATGAATTCATTCCAATGAAACGTCCCATTAACATGTCTACACAATTTGATTCAACACCAATTCCTAAAGGATGTGGTGCCACATGGACCAAAACAGGACAACTCGTATGTTTCTTTATCCCGAAACAACCCAAACCTGCTCCAAAACAAAGTGTCATTACGTTTGAACAACAAGGATTCGATCTTAGTGATGATTCTCTTGCAGAAGAATGGGCAGATGTATTAGAACAAGATACAACAGGAAGAAAAACACCTCGTGTTTTCAGAATTCAAAACTTAACAACTGTTTCTAAAAAAACAGAAGGAGGTTCAACAACTGAAAAATCTGTACATTCATTGACACAAATGGGAGAAATGAATAATGTTGTTGCAATTTTTGATTTCACACATCTTATTCCATCAAAATTCGAACTTGCAGATGAATATAGAGTAATTGGAGATGGACCAAGAGAATTGGCATTACACAATGCAAAAGTATGTGAAAATCATGGTTATACAGATCTCAGAGATGTATGGAACGTTCTTGCAATTATCTTAAAACAAGATTTTTATTGGGGTACACATCCTTTTGGACGTTATTGGTTAGTGAAAGAACTTATGGTTTATTTTGAAAAATTGGGAAACGTTCAAATGCTTGCAGTGATGAGTTGTATCTTACATGTTGCATCATCAACAAATGTTGAATTACAAAGTGATTTCATTCCATTGATGAAAAGAAATCATAGATCTTCTTCGGTAAGTGAACATACAGGATCAAATTATTCTCTCTCACGTTCTTCTTCAGTTGTCACTACAAATATGATTGTTTCTACTGCTGCTACAGCTCCCCAAAATATTACTGTCAAGATTGAAATGCAAAATGAAACAATGCTTGGATATGGAGAAGATTCATTTGCAATTACATTACTTGATCATGAAGATGATCGATATTCTCGTTATAGAGCTGAATATGCCAACATCTTATACGCATGGGGACTTGTTCAAAGACGTTCAGAAATTGAAAAAATCAACACAAGAAATGCTATGCCATTGATTGATGATTCACAAGCAAAATTAAAGATGAAAGCTGAAACTAAAATGTGTTGTTTTTGTGGATTGAAATTAAGCAGACGACTCTTTGCATGTGTCGAATGCGAACATGCGCTCCACTCGGACTGTGCTCTCCAATGGTGGAAACAATCTTCAGAATGTGCAAGTGGATGTGGTTGTCAATGTCTTGATCATAGAGAGTTATGAGTGAGGGAGTTGTTCAAAATAGGGTAATTTCCCCAATGTGGCTATTTCGCGAAATTTAAAAGAATGAAAATGTTTTGTTTCATAAAAAAGAAAAAAGAAAAAAAAAAAAAAAAAAGAATGCCACTTTTCCAACCTTATCACTTTCCCTCTTTTTTTTTTAAAACACACACACACAAACACACAAACAACAAAACAGGTGTTGATCATCTTTTTGTGACAAAGTTTTTAATTGGTTTTTTTCTGTGGACACGCATATAATTTTAAACACACCAACTTATATACTCAATCTCTCTCTCTCTCTTCTGTGTGTGAGTGTTTGTTGTTTGTTTTGTCTGTTTTGAACGAATTGAACGAATTGAAAAGAGAAATATGCAGACAATCAAGTGTGTTGTTGTGGGAGATGGTGCCGTTGGTAAGACGTGTCTCCTTATATCTTACACCACAAACAAGTTCCCTGCGGATTACGTTCCTACTGTGTTTGACAACTATGCCGTGACGGTGATGATTGGTGACGAACCATACACGTTTGGATTGTTTGATACTGCTGGTCAAGAAGATTACGATCGACTTAGACCATTATCATATCCTTCTACAGATGTGTTTTTGGTATGTTTCTCAATTACATCTCCTGCTTCATTCGAGAATGTTCGTGAGAAATGGTTCCCAGAGATTCATCATCATGCTCCGGGTGTTCCTGCAATTATTGTCGGTACACAGATTGATTTAAGAGATGATCAAATCATTGTTGAAAGACTCAAGAGACAAGGAGCTGCCCCAATCAGACCAGAAGAAGGTGAAAGACTCGCAAAGCAACTCGGGGCTGTGAAATATGTCGAATGTTCGGCTTTGACACAGAGAGGATTAAAGAATGTCTTTGATGAAGCAATTGTCGCTGCATTGGAACCAGAGGCTGTGCAGACAAAGAGAAAGAAAAAATGTGTTATTCTTTGAATTGTTTTTTTTTAACCTCTATCTCTTCCTATCTTCCTCTCTCTTTTTTTTATATCTCCACTTCTATATCCCTTTTTTTTATATACCCCCAATCTATTATTTTGAAGATTATATATGAAATTGTAGGTTTTCCATATAGAATGAACACTAGCGTAATCTCCAGCACGCACTTAGCGTAATTTTCGGCACTAAACAAAAAAACGCGTAATGTACACGAAAAACCCGACAACACTCTACTTTGAAAAGTTCCAATCCCAAAAAGTCTTTACAAAAGCTTGTAACTAAGGAAAAAAGGGCTTAAGATGGCACAAATGTTTGGAGCTGCGCGTTCAGAGACGCTCTGTAAGTATTGATTCATACCTAATTGGTTTGTTTTTTGTGCATATATACATATACTAACACCTTATAAAGTCCTCGGTGGTGAGAAACTCAGTGGCGACGATATTCGTAATCAGAATGTTCAAGCCGCAGAGATGGTTGCAAACGTGGTCAAGACATCTTTGGGTCCTGTGGGACTCGACAAGATGCTTGTTGATGACATTGGTGATGTTGTGGTGACAAATGATGGTGCAACAATCTTATCATTGCTTGATGTTCAACATCCAGCTGGAAAGATTCTTGTTGAATTGGCTCAACAACAAGATTTGGAAGTTGGTGATGGAACAACATCTGTTGTCATTATTGCAGCTGAATTGTTGAAACGTGCAAATGAATTGGTAAAGAATAAGATCCATCCAACAACAATCATTACGGGTTATAGATTGGCATTGAGAGAAGCACAGAGATATATCAATGAGGTTCTTTCTCAACCAGTCGACTCGTTGGGCGCAGACACGATGGTGAACATTGCTAAAACTTCAATGTCCTCCAAAATCATTGGTGCAGACTCTCAATTCTTTTCACAACTTGCAGTTGATGCGATGTTGGCAGTACGTACCACAAATGGTAAAGGAGAAACCAAATATCCGGTTAAAGCAGTCAATGTACTCAAGGCACACGGAAAATCTTCAACAGAATCCGTGTTGGTGAAAGGATATGCACTCAACTGTACCGTGGCGTCTCAGGCCATGTTGAAGAAGGTTTCTAATGCCAAAATTGCAGTATTGGATATCAACCTTCAAAAGGCCCGTATGGCACTCGGTGTCCAGATCAACATTGAAGACCCAGAACAACTCGAGGAAATCCGTAAGAGAGAATACGGTATCGTTCTCGAACGTATTCGTAAGATCATCTCCGCAGGAGCAAATGTCGTGCTTACTACAAAAGGTATTGATGACTTGTGTCTTAAAGAGTTTGTTGAAGCCGGTGTGATGGCAGTGAGACGGTGTAAGAAGGAAGATCTGAGACGTATTGCACGTGCTACGGGTGCATCGTTCATCAGTAGCATGTCGAACTTGGAAGGTGATGAAACGTTTGAAACGAGCTATTTGGGTTATGCTGAAGAAGTTGTCCAAGAACGCATTTCGGATGATGAATGTATCTTGGTGAAGGGCACCAAAGCTCATTCATCCTCTTCAATCATCCTTAGAGGTCCTAACGATTATACTCTTGATGAAATGGAGAGATCTTTGCACGATACCCTCTCAGTCATCAAAAGAACACTCGAATCAGGAAACGTTGTCCCTGGAGGAGGTGCCGTGGAAACGGCACTTAACATCTATCTCGAAGAATTCGCCACCACAGTCGGATCCCGTGAACAACTTGCCATTGCCGAATTCGCCAATGCCCTGCTCGTAATTCCAAAGACATTGGCTTCGAACGCTGCCAAAGACGCTTCCGAACTCGTCGCCACGCTCAGATCCTACCATAGCGCGTCCCAGAAGGCTGTTGATCCAAAGCGCAAGGCCTACAAGAACTACGGGCTCGATTTGATCAAGGGAAAGATTGTCGATGAGAGCAAACAAGGTGTGCTCGAGCCTACAATGTCCAAGATCAAATCGCTCAAATCTGCGTTGGAGGCATGTGTTGCCATCTTGAGAATCGACACGATGATCACCGTCGATCCGGAACAGCCCAAGGAGGAGCACGACCACGACCACTGATTGGATGTGAATTAAAAAAGGACTGTATGTTTTTTTGAGTGAGGGGGAAAAGAAGGTGTCATCATTTCTTGATTTGTGTTGATATACCCGCGCGAGATTTTCAACTCTCCGCTTTACCCCACACACACTCACACATACACCCCCTTTTTTTTTGTTTGTGGCATTATAAATAAAGAGCTTTAGATCCACACACAGACACACCCTTGGGTTTTCCCCTCTCTTTTGTAGGTAAAAAATGTCTAGAGTAGCTCTTGTCACAGGCGCTTCAAGAGGAATTGGCAGGGCAATTGCCGTCCAGCTCGCCAAGGATGGCTACAACGTGGCCATCACCGACCTCAAACAACAAGCCGCAATGGCGCAGGACGCCGTTGAGGAGATCAAAAGAATCGGAATGAAAGCTACGTTCATCGAGGCTGACTCTGCGAAAAGGGCCGACGTCTTTAGAGCTGTGGATGAGGCTCATAAACAACTCGGAGGATTCGACACCATCGTCAACAATGCCGGTATTGCCAGTGTCAAGCCATTGGTCGAGGTTTCCGAAGCCGATCTCGAGAGAATGAATTCGATCAACATTGGTGGAGTTTTATGGGGAATCCAAGCTGCTGCTGCCAAGTTTGGTGAGTTGGAGAAAGGTGGGAAAATCATCTCCGCTGCTTCGATTGTGGCTCATCAAGCTTTTGAAATGCTGGGAATCTACTCTGCATCGAAATGGGCTGTGAGAGGAATGACACAGGCTGCTGCTAAGGAGCTCGCTTCCCGTCAAATCACAGTCAACGCGTACTGCCCAGGAATTGTGTTGACGCCAATGTGGGACCTCATCGATGAGAAGATGGGCGAATACTCCGGTGTTCCAAAGGGTGAAACAGTCAAGAAGTACTGCGAAGGAATTGCGCTGGGACGTGGTTCACAGCCTCAGGATGTTGCCAATTTGGTTTCTTTCATGGCCTCGGAGAAGGCCGACTACATCACTGGCCAGTCGATGGTTGTTGATGGAGGTATTATCTACACGTGATCTCTCTTATATCCAGCAAAATACATTTTGTTTTATATCATTAAATGCTCCAACAGTTGATGTCGTAATGCGTAATCTCATACCCTTTTTCATGGGTTTCGTTTGTTTTGTTTTGTTTTGTTTTTTTTTTCAATATGCCAACAGTTGATGTGGTATATATAAGGGTGGGGAGGACGGGGGGTTTTACTCAAACAGCCCAAAGATCTTATCCTCTCCAACAAAGTCATTGTCAACAACATTCACCAGCGCATAGTCTTCACAAATTGCACCAATCACTTCCTTCGACACAGAATCAGCACCGAAAATACCACTCCATTCCTGTGCTATACGGAACACTTCATCCTTCCATGCCAAAAACGACACCTTCTCGACAATAGTAGGTTGGATCACTTCACGTCCTGGGAAAATACCCCATGTCACTGCATTGGCGGAATCATCCTTCGTGTTGCACTGCAATTCATCTCCGTTGTCAATAGCAAAGAATGTGAGGATGTTGTAGTTGTCCTTGGCGTTCAAGGACGTGTTGAAAGGAGCATTGATAGCATCAATTTTCTCAATCAATGCACTGAGTTTTGTCTTTGGAATCAAAAACTCGAGATATTGCTTCTGATAAACAAATCCGTTCTTAGGACCCCATCCATATACGGAATCACTGGAAGGGACACCGTTGACACGAGGTTGGGAGTTGATCGTCAACACTCCACGCTTGTTGAGTGAGATGAGTTGATCCTTGATGGTGTCAATCTCCGAAGTGACAGGTGTATCAGACCATGGCAACGAACTGACTTTACCCTCGAGATACGAAACGATAAGTGTCGATAAATCTTGTAAAGTCTCTGGTTGTCCCCATAATTCAAGTGCACGCTTTGGGGATTGACGCAATAAACCAGAAGTGAAAAGTTCAATATCACCAAACGCAGCAGAGTTTGCATCTCCCCATCTTCCATTCGGGAACTCGTCCCAGTTCTGAGTACGTGTGACATATGAATGTTTTCTGTTCTTCCAAAAGATCGGTCTGACAGTCTCTTTTGTTCTGCTTGGATTAAGCGACTTTCTCCATGGTAAATGATCAACATTCCCATCTGCACATACTAGAGAAAGCTTTTCGAGAATCATGATTGAAGATTTTTCCAAATTCATGGTGTAGAAGTGTAAATGGTTCACGTATCCTGAATCCAACAACTTCCGGCACATTTCAGCAACAAGTTCTGTTCCTGTTTCTCTAACAAGTTGATCGTCATCCTTAATGTCTCTGAGACGCTCTTCAAACTCCTGTGGGATCTTTATCTCACACCATGTGGCTCTTCTCATGAACGCAGCATACGACGAAATAGGCATGATTCCAGGGATGATTGGGATGTCAACTCCAGCAGCTCTCACCTTGCGACACCACTCAACAAAGTTCTCTGCGTCATAGAACATCTGTGTGATGATGAAGTCGGCACCAGCATCGCACTTCTCTTTCAAGAATCCAATCAGTTTATCAACGTCGGCCTCCTCGGGGTGTCCTTCAGGGTACGCAGCCACACCAATATCAAAGTGATCACCGTATTGCTGACGGATATAACGCACAAGATCTTTAGCATGGGTGAATCCTCCTTCAACCGCAGTCCATTCACCGCCTTCCATTGGTGGATCTCCTCTCAATGCCAAAATGTTTTGACATCCCGAATCGAATGCATCTTTCAATGCCTTGTCAACGAGTTCAACGGGCATATTCGTACAGGTCAAATGCATACATGTTTCCAACCCCAAAACGGACTGGGCCGTTGAAACAATCTCTGCAGTCAAATTCGATAGTCTTCCACCGGCATTCCATGTAACATCGATGAATTCTGGGTTGAGTTTATACATCCGATCCATTCTGTCGTATAGATTTTGAACTCCTTGAGATGTCTTTGGCACGAAGAACTCGAACGAGAAAGTCGTCCGATCCTCTGAGGAATGTGCCTTCCTCAGCTTGTGTGAGATTCTCATTTAATTTCGACTGGGATTGTTAAAAGAGAGAGAAAAGAAGGAACAAAGTGTTGGCCTTTTTTTTGGTTTTCTTTTTTTTTGCACATGCATATGAAGATTCACATGTGGAGGGAGAGAGATGTCATAATTTGAAAAATGACACACACACACACAATCACAACAGAGAGTTTTTTTGTTTCTTGGTGGTGTTTCACAGTAAACTATGGACAAATTAAGGAGATAAGAACACTTTTATACACTCTAATGAACATAATTACATCAGTAAAATCCTCTATATAACCCTAAAAACTCGATATAAATACAACAAATCCCGGGCTCTGCGGTGGGAGGGCTCACCCGCAATTTCGTGATCTCGCGCAATGATAGCGAAATATCTGGTAGGGGCCACACTTAAAATAATTAGTACGAGTGGGTTGGTGGCAGCAGCATATTTTTTTCAGACAGAAAAATTGGTTTCGTGGTCTAGTTGGTTATGGCATCTGCTTAACACGCAGAACGTCCCCAGTTCGATCCTGGGCGAAATCAAGTTTTCTCTTTTTTTTTTTTGCTGGAATATATATTATTAAATGCTCAATTGAATATAATACCCCCATCAACCAAGATTGACTGTCCCGTGATGTAATCTGCCTTCTCAGAAGCCAGGAATGATACCAAATTGGCCACGTCTTGAGGCTCAGAGCCACGGCCCAGTGCAATTCCTTCAATCGATGCCCTGATCGTAGCACCAGGTTTAGCATCCGTATACTTGACCATCATCTCATCAACATAATCCATCATAGGTGTCAAACAACATCCGGGACAGTATGCATTGACTGTGATTTTTTTCGAAGCAAGTTCTTTAGCAGCAGCCTGGGTCAAACCTCTAATGGCAAACTTTGATGCAGAATATGCACTAAGCATTGGCATACCGTTAAAACTAGCAATTGAAGCAGCATTAATGATCTTACCACCATGTCCAAGTTTCTCAAACATTTCGGAAGCAGCTTGGATACCATACATTGTTCCACCAACGTTCGTAGCAAGAACTTTCATCAAATCATCGCCGGTCATCAAAGAGATGGGTTTGACAAGGTTGATCCCTGCATTGTTCACAATAGTGTCAAACCCACCAAGTGCCCTCTCTGTCTCTTTGACCGCATGGAAGATTTCATCTCTATTGGATGAATCTGCACTGATGAAAAAGGCCTTCTTCCCCATTGAATCGATCAATGAAGCGGTTTCAAGCGCAGTGTTTCTCTCTGAAGGAAGATCCGTTACTGCAACGTGATATCCATCTTTTGCAAGTTGAAGGGCAATTGAACGACCAATTCCTCTAGCAGCTCCAGTTACAAGTGCAACTTTGGTCATACTTTTCTGATTGTTTATGCAGGATTGAAAAAAAAAAGTTCAGGGTCCTTGTGGGGTTCCGCCTTTATATAACAATGGGCCATTTTTTTCTTTGGGAGGGTTCCGAGGGGTCACCGGGGTTTGCGGGGTGGTGGTGTCACAATTAATTAATATCACCAGATCTTGATAACGATTAGATATGATTTTTTTTATCATGTGATTTTTATATAAGGTGTATGCAGCACACTACATAGAGGTACAAAAGAAAGAAAAACCAAACATCATATCAAAAGTATAATAACCAGAAATATGAGAGAGACAACAAAGATTCAGCAACCACCGATCAAAAAGACGCACAAAACCGGTGTGTAACTTCCCATAAAAAAAAGGCATCAATCAACAAGCACAAGTAGAACCGGAACACTGGCAGTTGGCACAAGAGCACTTCTCACAGTGGCAGTTGGGGTTCTTAGAGTTGGTAATCTGACAAGAAGTGCACTGACACTTTGGAGTGCAGTTGGAGCAGCAGTTGGTGTTAACGCAGGAACAAGACTGTGGCATCATTTTCGTTTTGTTTGTTTGTTTGTTTTTGTTTGTCTGTGTGAATGTAATTGGTAGAAGAGTAGAGAGAGGTCTTTAGAGGTGGAAAATGGTCTCTTTTATAGACATCTTGGGTGGCAAAGTCTGCGCTTTCAGCATATACAACGCACTTCAGCAGAATCAACTCGAACTATTCAGCGCAAAGCACGCACACGTCAAATGGCGTCTAAAGATGGCAAAAAAAGAAAGAAAGAGGCACTTGTGCTTCCAGTGAGTGTGATCTTGTCATTTTAATTTCAGTGGGTCCATGGTACATTAGTAATGTTGTGTAGCCACCAATCACTTCATCTTCTTCTAGTGAAGGGGGGGAGTCCAAAGCACAAAACCCCCCGCACGCATAAATTGTGTGGTGTATGGGTGTTCTGTGTCAGGACCTCCTTGAATGGTGTTTTGTTTATTGTTGGTGGGAATATTTGGTGATGTCTTGATGGTTTGAAAGTGATTATTGATGTGTTTTTGTTCTCCAAGTTTGGATGATTACCTAAAAGAGCCTAATTCTTATGATTTTTCGAATTATTTTTTTTTGTAAGATCTGTAACAGTTAATTGAGTTTCGCTAACTTTTGGTGGGAGATCTCTCAAATCTTGAATTTTAATTTCCGAATTTAGCTATTAATTTACAATTTTATATGCTACAAAGGCCACCAGGAGATTAGTATAACAAACCTTCATATATATATATGAGCTTTTACAAAGTATAGCAGTTACATTCAATATCTAGCTGTGATATGAACATCCAACCCCCCTTAAAAAATAGAGATAACCAGAAAAGACAATCATCTTAGCAGCGTATCAAAGTAAACGAAACAGCTAAACAGTGAATGAATATAGACCAACAGTTAACAGCCCTCTAATCTTCAACAGAATTCACTTGCAAGTACAAGCACCGCCAGCACACTGACACTTGTCACCACAGGAACACTTTTCACAGTGACAATTGGCGTTATTGGAGTTGATAGTTTGACAAGAAGTGCACTGGCACTTTGGGGCACAAGTGGAGCAGCAGTTGACGTTGCTGCAGAAACAGGAGTATGACATATTGTGTTTGTTTGTGTGTTTGAAGAAACAGAAAAGGCGTTCCAAGGTGGTGGATTCAGTTCTTTTTTATAGGTGAAATCAGTAGAAGCCCACTCAAACACAAGTAAGGCCAAGCATAAATCACGCAAACGCTAATGGCAACGTCATCAAAGAAAAGAGAGAGATTTGTGCTGCCACTCATAGCCAATGAAAATTTTTGAAACAAGGAACTGTATTAGTAAAAGTGGGGGGTTGACTATCCAGCAGAAATGCCTCTGTGAACTTTGATGTGAATCACCACCTCCACCCGTACGTCGCATCACCAAACACTACATTCCAATTCCAGATAAATAACAAATACATAAGGTCGTAAATACACACAATAAATAACACCATGGAGTGTGGTCTCAAGGGAGGGCGGGCCCAAAAAATAACCGATAAATCAAAGGGTTGTAGAGCTCTTTTATAGAGCCAAACAGAAGACAGAACTGAAGTAAAAGCAACAAAACGTTAAAGAGAACGTTGCGCCTTTCGGCAATTTGAATATTGATAGTGAGTGGGTGGGAAGAAATCATTTGTCAATGACATACCCAAGGTCATATGTTGGCTTGTCCAAGATGGTTCTCATGTCATAACCTTTCATGGCACTAGAGTTCCAGTCAAATAACAAGTCAAGGTTCGATCCAAGATCTGGGAGGTCGTCAAGGGAAGTATCCGATTCAGATGCCTTCTGATCACCTATGGATTGGAAATCCACGGCACCGAGATGGTCAAGAGCAGCAGCAGCGTTGGCATGGCTGTGTGGAAGAGTGTTGGTGTAACTGCTGTTGAAGATGGAAGCGATGGATGATGAGTCAGAGCCAGTGCTGCTGTGTCTTGAATCGTGAAGGTTGGAACCACGAAGAAGAGAGTCGGAGGCAGTTGATGTGAGGAAGTCACCGGCTTCGGACATGAGGTCTGGTTGGTAGTGAGCCTGGTCATCAAGTGTGTCGTAATCAAGTTCAGGATCAGAGACGGCAAAAGTGCCCTTGAGGAAAATAACGAGATCCTTGAACAGCACAAAGTTCTCTGGATATCTACTCTTGATCACGCGCAATGTCTGATGGATCAGCTTGGAAGCCTCCTTGAGAAGATGACCAGCATGTTGTTCGTACTCCTTTGAAAGCTTGACGATACTCAACATTGACAACAAACAGAATTTGAGGAAGTTGATCGGAACCAGGTGGAACTCAAAGTTGTTCAAGTTGTTCAACTCACGCTTGCGATCCAAGAGAATGATGTATGCCAGGAACTCACGAGCCAAAGAGGAAATCACATAGCTTGATTGACCACTCAACACAGACTCTGTGTTGTAAGATGTTTGCATGTGGATTGCCATTCTCAGAGTAAGGTAAAACATATTCAGCTGGATCTTGATGATATCATCTCTTGAAAAGAATGTAGATGATTTCTTGGCCTTCTTGTAGCGACGTTCAGTGCTCTGAGCAGACAACTTGCTAAAGAATGTGTTGAGTCCAAGGTCTTTTCTCCAATTCACGAGAGCCTGATCAATGTCTTTCAACTGTTGTGGAGATTCACCAATGGAAAGCAAGTTGATATCCTCGAACTTCTCCAAGATTTCAATGAGAGACAATGTGTTCTTCAAGTTCTGGTTGGCATTAAGGATCGTATTCAACTTTGTAACATGGAAGCGATCAAAGAAACCAACTTGTGGGAGACCAAAGAAAATACCAGAAATCGTAGAAAGAATGTAAAAACTCCAGTAGAGTTTAAGTCTCAGAGCATAGAACTTGAACTTCTCCTCCTTGGTTGGCTGTTTGCTTATCCCAAGTTGTTGAAGGTTATTGTAGTTGAG
Source organism: Petasospora hungchunana (assembly GCA_030563225.1). NCBI lineage: Eukaryota > Fungi > Ascomycota > Saccharomycetes > Phaffomycetales > Wickerhamomycetaceae > Petasospora > Petasospora hungchunana. Next base: position 35,291 of record JAKUBL010000042.1, read on the forward strand.
ATGAAGACCAAGACTGAGAACACCTGCATGTGCCATGTTGGTCAAGTTGATGACGGTGTTCTTGTAGCAGTTCTTGTTATGGAAGAGGTAGAGAGAGAGCAGCAAAGCTTGGAACTTTGGAACGTTCATGTTGATTGACAAGTTCAGAGATGTAACAAGCTTGTGGATCTCGTGAATACTGAAGATTGAGCAGTTGAGCTGAATAATAAGAACAAGAGTCGTAATGAACACAAGGCGGTCCTCAACTGAGACATTCACTGGATCTGACTGTGTGAGTAAATGGCTCAAGTTCTCAGTCTTGTTGTCGATGGTATTGAACACTTCTCTGTAAAACTTGAAGAACGTATCTTCGTGTAGAATTGGAATAAGGTTGAGGTGTTCAAAGTGGTTGGAGATGAGAAGATCCAGGTTAGTCTTTGAAGGGAACTTGGAAAGGAACTTGGTGATCATGAAGTCATAAAGACTCGAGGTCTCAATTGCAGGATAGTGGAGCTCTTCCACTGGATCAAGACCCATGGAAGACACGACATTGTCAAAGAGAACATCCAAGCAGTTAAGGCCAACGTAGTTCTCCTTGTCCACAAAGTTGCTGTATCTGAAGAAATTCTCTGAGATGCCTTCGAAGCGTTTGCTGGAAATAGAGTGCTGTTCAGCGATGGATTCCCTTCTCTCCACTGAAAGGTCTGGAGGAAGTGAAACAATGGACTCTCTTTTGATACTGACCTCGACTTCTGGTTGTGGAATAACACTCGAGACTTCAGACAGGGTTGGACTCAGAGCCTGGTCCGTACCGTTTGCGAGTGGCTTACCGAGGGAAGCCGACTGAGCAAGCTGTTTCTTCATGAGCTCCATCTCGGTGATGAGACGGGCGTTCTCGTTTTGAAGTGAGATGAGGTTCTTCTCCAGGTTCTCTGTGTATCCCCGGGGGAAGGCCCTTCTGGTAAGCTTGTCGGAGGTCTGACAGTTGTACCCGATGTTGAGACAGTTTGTGCAGCTTGGGATCTTACCATCACACTTGATCTTCTTGATGCGGCAGCGGTCGCATGCCTGGGAAGTGCGCGTGAGCCCACCGTTTCCTGCTGCTTTGATGAGCTTGGTCTGGTCTTCTGCCATAGTTTTGCACTCAGAGTGTTTAAGCAGTCCATTGTTGTGGGGGCGGGCGGCAGGAGGGCCGTATATATAGAGATCTGAGCCTTTCCGGGGCTGCCCGACTCCACAAATTGTGCCGGCCAGCAGCGTCAGCACGACTCACGCGGCAAAAAACGCTGATTGGACGGGCTTTTCGAGCAGCGGCAAACACAGAGAAGACAATAGAAGACATCTGCATATTAACAGTACCAAAAAAGCACTACAATTGGTGGAATTAGCCACATTGGGGGATGCAGTTGCTCTCGGACTTAGACTAAAAACCGCGGCCCCGGAGTTTTGTGCCATGCGATCGCACCACAAAAAAAAAGTCTAAAGAGTTTTGTGGGGGTCTTTTTGTCTTGCACAGTTTGGTTGTTGCAATTAAAAACCCTGTTGTCTTTGTTTTAGGCTTTCTATGTAGTCCGTATTAGGAAGGGCGAATCGGTTGCCCTTCTTTTTCTTTTCTTCTTCTCTCCGTTTCACAGCCGCGTGGAATGATTCATTCACAGACTGCACATCCCCCTTTCAACGACTCATGACTCTCTCTATAGCTGCCTTTTCCCCAGACTTCTCTTGTTCGATTGCTCCGGATTACACAAGCTGGAACAGAGTTTATTTGGCCCGCTGAGATATTTTTGATCGACCCACAGCCGGGCCCTGATTGGCCTACAGCATGGAAATTTTAGGGGTTTGGGCAGAAAAAATGGAGCTAAGCGCATTTTCCGGTGCTCCGACTGGCCCCAGGCGTCATTCCCAAGCTCAGAGAAGTCGCTTAGCTTAGTGGCTATGTGTGTCTCTTAACTCCACAACCCGCACAAAGCTGGGCTTTATATCATTTAGCAGACGTGACTCCCCACTACTGACTCTTTGTTTTTGTTTTTTTTTGACATGTTGAGCTGTCCCTCTTTTACTCCTCTTTTTTCCCCAGAAAAGACCCCATTTTCGGCAACATCGCGAGTCATGCAAAAAAGAAAATACACAAACGGATTCCCACGCGATAAAAACATGCAAGTCCAAAAACCTTGTTTCCCCATCCAGCTATCAGACTTTTAACTTGTTTATATCTCTATCTCTATCTCTCTCTCTCTCTCCATATACAGCAAAAACAGCCCACCCTGTTCAGAAACGCTAAATAAAGTCTACCAGGGTCCTAAACAACCTCCAGGGTTGTGAACAACAACAAGAAACAACCATCACGCACACAGGCCCCTGACCCCTTATGAAAAAACGCTCAGAGCAATGATGTATTTTGGCTTCACCGGAAACGCGGAATTGCTGACCAAAGCAGCACACGATGAGACGCACACGCGTTCCTCCAATAATTTGATGAGTCGGCAGAAGACACGTCTAAAAAAAAAGAGGAAATGGGAAATGGGGGTTTTGGTTGTGTTTTTCTTTTCTATTAGAATTTAAGACTCAGATTAGTGAGATCAAATCGGGGACACACGTGATAGGTCACGTGTACCATCCAGAAACGCGTTACGCGCGCGCGATCGCTTCAAACTTCAACAGTCGCGCGCTGCTTGAAGCACACACAACATACACCACAGATTATTACCAGAACCCTTATTAAATAAAAGGAGTAAAAAAAACTCTCACAAAGTTCATTCTGCAATGTCACGACCCCTGGCAGATATCAAATTCTGCTCGACATCCATTCCCAGCGAGTTGAGGGTAGGTCTTTTTAGTCTTCCTGTTCTATATACACTAACCATCTCATTAGTCCGACATCTCCAACAAGATCAAAGCCATGGGCGGTACACACACGAGTAACTTGATGTCAGACGTCTCAGTGCTCATTGTTGGAGGGCGTGATACTGAGAAGTACCGCTTCTCTGTACGAGACAGATCCGATATGAAGTTCATCAAGCCAGATGCAATCATTACTATTCATGCCAAGTGGATCGCCAATGCGGATAAGAAGGATCCAGATGTTCTTTCTTTGGATAGATATCTACTTCCTATATTTGATGGATTCAAAATCTGTCTTTCACGAGTATCCACAGACGAACATTTTGATTCAAAAGACAAGTTTGAACTCATCAAGATGATCCAAGAGAATGGAGGTCAAGTTTCAGATTCATTGACACAATCAAGTACCATTGTATTGGGAAACGAAAAGTCTGGAAAAAGATATCTCTCTGCTCGCAAATGGGGGATCCCACCTATCCACCCCGTGTGGGTCATCCATTCCATCAAAAGAAAAGCTGCACTGGACATTCAGTACTACAACATTGATAGCGTCCAAACAGCAGAGATTGGTAAAGACTCATGTATCGTATGGGATGATCTTAGAAAACGTAAAAGAAAGAAAATCGTCACAGAAGAAGAGGAACAGGTTAAGAAGAACCCAGAGATTTGGGAAACAATCATGGGGGATGCAAAGAAGCAAGCATCTAATGTCAAGAAAACAGATGATGTATGGGATGAACCAAAAAACGAAGATGTACCAGATGAACGAGTTGCAGAGGTATTGAATGCAAATCAAAGAAAGAAACCAAGTTTCATCAGCATTGAAGTGGACTCTCAGTTGTTTGTCGGTAAGACTTTCAGAATCGAATTCTTTGATCCACAACGTGCATCTACACTCATAAAGGCCATTGAATCACACAGTGGGAAAATTGTTTGGTCGTTTGATACAGAAAACCCACCAGATTATGTCATTGTCCCTTCGGATTTCCCAACAACACACTTACCCTCATACTTCTTTGAAGCAGATACTGAAGTCTTTACCGAGTTCTTCATCGAGAGGTGTCTACACTATCGACAATTACGACAAGATACATGGGGTAAGCCCTTTTATCAACCATTAGCAAATGCCCCACAGCTTAACGTTTGCATTACAGGCTTTGCCGGTGTTGAACTTTTGCATGTTACTCGAATCATCGAGCTCACGGGTTTCAAACTCCATTCACATTTGACACCAGATCGAGACATTCTTATAATCAACTATGATATCTTGAGATCAAAACAAGCAGAGCATTTAACCAAGAAGTATCCAAGTCTCTTTGATGAATCTTTCAGAAAAACCGTTCCGATGACAAGTATCAACTCTACAAAGAACAAGTTGGCATTTGCAAAGAAAAACATGATACCAATTCTCACTGTGACGTTTCTTTTTGACTCCTTCAATAGTGGGTTTGTCTTCAACATCAACGGGAGAGACAGTTGTATTCACTGTCCAAAGCTGGCAGACTTGAAACCACATCTTCAGGAGCTCACATTGAGTGACTCAGAAAGAAGAGCAAACCTCAAAACGGACTCGTCGTCGTCACTTCCGAAGCAACCATCACCTATTAGAAACAAACGTAACGACAAATGGGGGAGACTTGTGGGGAGAGCATCCGTGTCACAATTCCAAAACGCGGTCGAACTTGACAGACATGAAGCATATTCTGAATTAGAAGAAGAATCAAACGTTGAAATGACACAGATTGGGTTTGGTGGAAGTCAGGTGAATGAAAAGATCAAGAATTTATTGAATAAAGAGGATGGTTCGCCAACAAGCACAAAAAGAGGAACACCGCCATCGGCGCATTTGAGCTCCCGGAAGAGAACCAGACAAGGATACAAGGATATGCTCAATGTTCTTGATGATAATGAATAACTTTAGTTCTAATTACCAAGCATAATAATTACTGTTAGACTTTTGGTGTAGTATTTACCGTCCAAATTGGGAAATTTCTGTTTTCGGATATTTTCGTGGTGTGGACAAAAGATCGAGTCGAGGGAAAGCCGAACTCCATCAAAGACGAACAGAAACAACAGCGGGAGACATGTCAAAGAATCAGGATTATATCGCTAGAGTAAGGTTCCAGAACGACCTTCCACCACCATTACTTCCTCCAAAACTTCTCAACTATGAGGGCCGCCCAGAAGAGGATGTGTGCTCGTCCAGTCTTCTATCGTCCCTCTTTAGGAAGGAGAACGTCAACAACATCATCACAGTCGACAACGATAGCGGCCTTCCTCTGGATCTCACGCTGAATGCAGCAATCTTTGACCCAGAGGCAAGAATGAACACCGACACGAAGCTCCATCCAGCTGACCGTGCGCTTTTGAGAGATCCACAGATTGAGAGAGCAGTCAACAACCAACCGGCAGTGTCCTTCCTCAGAAGAACAGAGTACATTGGCTCTACAAAGATGTCTATTCCATCTACACAAGTTTCGAGATCTGCCACACCGACAACACAGAAGGAAGTGGATAGTCCAGCTGGACAGTTACGTGCTGTTGAAGCCACTTTCGAGAACTCCACCAAGACACTCAAGGACACAACATTGCTTAGACATCCAACAAAGAAGACGCTCAAGGCCAAAAATGTGTGGTCTTTGCTCCCAGATATCTCGAGAATGGATCAGAAGTTCGGCACTGTCAAATTTGCTTCTGGTGCTCTCAAGGGAACGACTGCTGATGAACTTAGAACAGCACTTTACAGAAAGATTAACCTTGATGGTCTTGAATGGGTCACTGTGTTCACGACGGACAGTGAGTCCTGTAAAGGCGTCAAGAGAGCCCTGGAGGATCTCAAGGAGAACATTCCATCTGAGACGTCTACTGGAGAGAAGTATACATATGTTAAGAAGAGTGACTTTGAGATCAACACGTCCAAGCTGAATGGGATCCAGGAGATGGCCTTGAGATTCGACGATGAGAACGGCATAGTGTACTACAACCCGATCTCGGAGAAGGCAGATCTTAAGAAGCGCAGAATCCAGGAATCTCACAAGGATCTGCTCGAAAAGGCTGACTTGGACGAAATCACGGTTCGTATCAGAGAACCAACGATTGAAGAGTTCAACAAGAGAAACACACTCAGACACAAGCACGACTCTGTGACCTACGAAGCCACAGAGATTGAATAGGAAGAGGAAGAGGACGATTTGGACCAGCTCAGGGAGTCTAACGAGTGAATAAAAGAAAAATATATTAGAGTTTGCATTGGTGTAGAGTGGCCCTGCCGGGTTACGAGCCCTGCGCGATGAGCAGAAAAACTTTCAAGCCATGTTCTGCTCTAAGAAGCATAAAGGCACCAAACCAACCTGAAAAAACGCTGTTTATTTCGCCATGTTGTACACCTGTAACACATGTTCGCTCCAGTTCCCACTGCCAGAGGACCAGAGAGTCCACATGAAGTCTGACTGGCACAGATACAACCTCAAGAGAAGAGTGGCGGGCCTTCCAGCCATCGATGAGTCTCTTTTTAATGAGAAGGTCCAGAAGATGGCACAGGTTGACGATGAGGTGGAGGAGAAGAAGGAGCCTGTGAAGGAAAAGCAGGTCACGAAGAAGGAGCAGAGAAGAAGGGAGAAAGAGGCGCTTTTGGAGAAGAAGAAGCAGCTGCTTGAGATTGCTAAGCAGAACATGCTCAAGTCCATGAAGGAGGGCGTTATTTCTCCAGCTTCTACAACAGAAGAGAGCAAAGACGTTGAAACACAAGACACATCGGTTGAACATGTGACCAATGAGGTTGCTGATCTGAGTATCAAGGAGACAGAGACAACGCCAGAAGAGAAGTCTGGGGAGGCTACCACAGAGCTCACTGAGGAAGAACAAATCGAGAAGATGGTCCAGGAGAAGCTCAGTAATAAGGTCGATATCCCACGTGAAGTGTGTCTCTTCTGTAACAAGAAGTTCCCATACTTTGAGGCCTGTTGTACACACATGACAAAGCACCACGGCTTCTTCATCCCAGAGCAGAAATATCTTACAGACAAGGAGGGCCTTGTGAAGTACATGGCTGAGAAGATTGGTGTCGGCAACGTGTGTATTGTGTGCAATTTCGAGTTCAAATCGTTGGAGGCAGTGAGAGCACACATGCTTTCCAAGAAGCACAGCCGGATCCCGTATGAGAGTGAAGATGAGAAGCTTGAGATCTCCGAGTTCTACGACTTCACTGCTACGTATAACGACCTGGACGGCGAGGATGACGGCGAATGGGAGGATGAGGGCTCTGTTGTCGGCTCTGACGAGGATGAGGACGATGAGGACGAAGTGCTGCCGCAACAGGTTTCATACAGCGACGGTGTCGAGCTCCACCTACCGACGGGAGTCAAGGTGGGCCACAGGGCACTTGCCAGATACTTCCGCCAGAACCTCAGACCAGAGACTGTTCTTTCGGAGGGCCAGGGTACTGTGATCGCTGCGGAGTCGAGACATTTGGCTACTGTGTACGACAGAAAGGAGCTGCTGGAGAAGAAGCGCATCTGGAAGACCGAGAAGTCCCACCAGGACAGAGACGACAGAAGGGCTGCCAAGTTCATCAACAACCAGCCCCACTACAGGGACCAGCTCTTGCAGTAAAACGTTTTAGAGTGAGACAACTGTTGTAGATTTCGCGCGCACCCACAAAAGTGTAAACAAAGCCCACGCGTTTAGGCTCATCACCAACATTAAAGGCCCGGCAATGTGGTTCCCTCGCTCGTTACTACTATTACTGGTTCATTTGGCCGGTGTGTTGCTCTTCTGCAAGGGCTTCTTCCCCTCGAAAGTCGTTCTAGACGGCTACGGGGCGTTCTCGGACGGGCGGTTCGAGCCCAAGTTCTCCAAGGCGGTTGTGATGGTGGTGGACGCGCTACGAAGCGACTTTGTCTTCTCTGACAGATCGTCAATGACCTTCGTCCAGTCGCTGCTGCGGGAAGGCTCTGCGCTCGGCTACACGGCCTTCTCCAACCCGCCGACCGTCACTCTGCCGCGCTTGAAGGGCATCACAACGGGCTCGACACCCAACTTCCTTGACGCGGTGCTCAATGTGGTCGAAGAGGACACGTCCTCGACTCTCGCGAGCCAGGACTCCTGGCTGACGCAGCTCAGACTGGCTGGTAAGCGTATCCATATGTTCGGCGATGATACGTGGATCAAACTCTTCCCGGGTGTGTTCGATGAGAGTGATGGTACCAGCAGTTTCTTCGTGTCAGATTTCACAGAAGTAGACAACAACGTGACTCGCCATTTGGATGCACAGCTTTCTGGAGAGAACTGGGACTGTCTCATTCTGCACTACCTCGGCTTGGACCACATCGGCCACAAAGGTGGTCCAGACTCGTCGTTCATGCCACCAAAGCAGAAGGAAATGGACTCCATATTTGAAAGGATTTACAGCTCATTGGACGATGACACGATACTGATTCTTCTTGGAGACCATGGTATGAACGAAATAGGTAATCATGGTGGTTCATCTGCTGGTGAAACCTCCGCTGCTCTCTTGTTCGCTGCTAAGAAGCTGGCTACTCTCGGCAAGAAGAGTGAGTCTCCACTTCCATCAACGGAAGACTACAGTTACTACCAGAAGGTCCAACAGATTGACCTCGTTCCAACTTTGTGTTCTCTTCTCCATATTCCAATCCCCAAAAACAGTTTGGGTGTCATGATCAGGGACTTCCTCCCATTGTGGAATGACCAGGAGAGGAAAGCCGTCCTGAACGAAAATATTTTGCACTACAACAACTTCCAGAAGATCTCTCTTTCTTCAGAAAGTACAGAAGATGAGATCTACGAGCATCTCTCAGAAATTCAGTCAGATCTCACGAGATCTGCCACCAACTATCAGATAGACGAGATCCACATCGCACTCGGAATCATCTCCATCGGTTTCGCTCTCAACTTTGCCATCTCATGGTTTGAATTGGGTATGCACGCCTATATAATCATGCTATTCGCAATCAGCTACGGTATTTCCTTCTTTGGAAGCAGTTTGGTCGAAGAAGAGCATCAGATCTGGTGGTGGACCGCTTCTATGGCGGCTGTCCTCCTCTCCTACAAAAAACCATTAGATCTTGCCACCTGCTTGTTGTTCCTCAGACTTTTGAGAGGATGGAACAACAGCGGTCAGAAGTTCGTTGGTGACACTGTATCACAGCATCTCGAAGATAACTACCAGGTAAAATGGTTTGTATTGTTCATCACACTCACTGCTTACGCATTTGGCCTTTGTAATGGTGGCATGTCAACTTTCCATCCAGTTGTTCCATTCGTTCTCAGTTTCACACTCTCCTTGTCAATCTTCACATACAAGATCCTCTTTGCCATCGCAAACGGAGAAGACGTACCAGCATTCTTGAATCAGTTTGTGATATGGACAGTCCAAACTCTACAGAAGAATACCCCACAAGATTGTCTTGTTGACATTGCACAGATGATCTTTATGTTCATCAGTGGTATTATTGTCTTGAGACTGGCACTACAGCTATACTCTAAGGATCGCTTCTGGTTCATGACTGACATGCACAACACCCTCACATTTATGCTGATTATGCAGAGTACTCCTAGCAATAGTGGTATCTTCCTACTGTTCCTCGGTCTTAGATCTGTCATCGGCAGAGTGTTCGAGGAGTGTAATGTCAAAGGTGCTGGAACGGTTTACCTCACGATCGCTCTGCTCATTCTCCAAAACTTGTCATTCTTCAGCACTGGACAGACCAACTCTTTGAATACGGTGGACTTGTCGAATGCTTACAACGGGATCACAAGCTACAACATCTTTGCTGTTGGTGTTCTTACATTCATGAGTAACTTTGCGGCCCCGATATACTGGGCATTTGCTGCATTGCCAATCATGTTTGACGGTGCTGCAAGCCTCCACCGTGTTAAGTTCCATGCTATGAGAACAAGATGGATCACTAATGCCGTCTTTTACTCTACAACTACTCTGCTGATCCTCAGCAGTTGCTACTTCCAGAGATACCACCTCTTTATCTGGACTGTTTTCAGCCCCAAGGTGCTGTACACCATCGTCTGGAACTTCTTCATGAATGCTTTCGTAGAGCTTATCATGATGGGGGTCGTATCTGCTTTATAGACTAAATAGTTACACGGGTCCGAACTTTAACGGTAGCATAATGGTGGACTTATTGGAAGGAGGTGGTGTCCAGGTGTTTTTAATCGAGACTTCCAACGCAGAAAAGTTTGTGGGCCTAGGCTTCAACTCCAAACATCGAACTCAAACGAACGGACAAGACACGAAGATGTTCGCCCTTACTAGAAACCTCACACGTCTCTCATTCAGAAGAACACTCTCCACAACAGCGGTGCTACGAAACGACGCCGCCAAGCCTATCCAGTCGTCATGTGCGGCCGGTACGGTGCTCAACCTCAAGATCAAGAAGTCCGGGGCAGAGCCAGTGGCGCTCGAGGACAGCGAGTATCCTGAATGGCTGTGGACAGTGCTCGATTCCAAGGCACAGCAGGCGAAGTTGGATGCTGACCCTGCGAAGAAGGCCAAGAAGGAGATGAGGGCCAGAAACAAGAAGCAGATCAAGATGAACAACTTCATGAGTCAGATGTGAAACTTTCTTTTAGAAGGGGAGAAAAAGCTTGTAAATACGAGAACTACACGACTTTTTATGCTAAAAAGAGCCTGTAGCTTTATGTTAGCCGCCGACATATCATTTTACTAGTAGTAGCAAGTCTGTGCTCGCGACCAAAGGGGCCGAAAAAAAATGGGCCGCAAGCAAAAACGTAAACAAAGAGTGCTGTGCTCAGCGCTTAACAGTCAAGGAAACCAGAACACGCTTCAGACAGCAGCAATGGGCTTCGTCGACAATTTCAGATCCCAGGAAATCTTCAAATGTCTTGAAAAGCCCGAATCAAGCGCGGGGAACGATGTCCGTCATTCGAAGATCGCAGTCAGAGGTTCAGATGAAATCTTCTACGCTGTCGGCTCTTCTGTCAGAGCTTCAAAGGTTGGACACTCGTCATCGTACAAGCTTCTTGGCCTTGAAAATGTTGAATTCCTCATTGAAGGCGTCAAGATGAATAGTACTGGAACTCTTCTAGCGCTCTACAACAAGCACAACATCGTGGTGGTAACATTGCCATCTTCTAACTTCATGAGAGCAACTGAGTCTTCCATCAGAGTCACTTGTTTCAGCATTGCAAAGAAGTTATTTGAATCTACAGAAGTGTTCGAAGTTGATTGGTGCAGTACTGGTCGGTTTGACTCCAACCTCGTTGTGCTTTCCTCCGATGCATTTGTGAGGGCATTTGACATTAGTTCTTCTACTGATTTGCCGGAGAGTTCGTATGACCTCAGATCTCCACCTCATAGGCAATTTGGATTGGTGTCTAACTCCATCGAGAACCCAGTTTCCATGTGTTTCGGATCCACAAGCTCACTATCTCGCGCTCTCACACTGTACATTTTGAGCAAGGATGGCGACGTCTTCTCCATCTACCCATTCCTTCCAAAGACTTTGGTAGCCACCAAAGATCAGGTTGAGGATCTTCTTAACGAGACTGTCCTCCTCACAAATGAAGTGGCAGATGGTAAAAACCGTTCTTTGATGAGACAGGTTGTTGCGCAGTTGAAGTTTGTCAAACACCTCTGGAAGCAGGTCGCCACATCGGCAAAGGAGTTCAGAGAAACCGAAGAATTCTGTATCCTCCACCCATCCATCGTGGATACATTTTCAATCCAAGGCCCATTTGCCATTCAACCTTTCCCGGAAACTCTATACAATGACACTGCATTGACCATCACCAGCATCCCATGTGGTCAGATTTTTCTCATTGGCTTGACCTTCTCACAGAGTGGATTCGAAATCCTACTTCCAGACCCGAGACACTCTATGAAGTTTGATAGTCCTGTCTACGATGATCCTTACTACGCGAATGATGACTTGGAGAGTTCTGAAGATGCAAACGACGGACTGTTATTGTCCCTTCTTGAATTCAAGTCAAGCACAAAGAAGACGGCTTGCAGAATGAACTCTGTTTTAGAATTCACAGTTCTTCAAAGAGACAGAGACATCTATGAGATTGATGTTTCAAAGTGGGCGAATCTCTTTGAGGAAACATATACAAATAATGCCATTGACGAGACGAAGAATGCTAACACAGTGGTCACTCTTCTCAAGTCTCTTTCAGTAGGCGAGGAATTTGAAGGAACGTTGATTATGAAGGATGAACTCGGTAATGAGCTCAGAGGTCTCAAGACAACATTGTCTATTGATGTTTTCCAGAACCCTACAACTTCTGAAGGAGAGGAGACACAAGCGGAGGTTCCATCTTCGAAAGATGTTTTGTCGCCTTCGAAGATTGACTCTCCTTTCTTTGAAATCCAGCAGCTTAGTAAAGAAGTGTCTCATGTCAGAATTGTTCCACCAACAAACTTTTCAACGGCTCTTCAAGCAGACGAAAACTCTCTGCGTGATTTGAACGAAGTTTCTTCACAGGTTTTCAAGCAACTCATTACGTTCCACAAGCTGGGTCTGGCACTCAACTACAGAGCCGCCAAACAGAAATCAGAGCTTCAGAGACAGGTGGAAACAACTTCCGATCTGATGAAAAAGATGAAGAGTACCAAAGAGAAGAGTTCGTTGTCCTCATCACAGATGGAGTCTATTATCACCAGACAGGACAAGATTGCACAAAGATTCAAGACTTTGAGCGATAAGCTCCGAACCAGGACTGACGAGCCTTTGAGTACAGCTGAAAAGAGTTGGTTTAAGGAGATCCAGAAGCTTGCAGTTAGTTTCAACAAGTGCGCCAAGCAGAATGTTGTTCTGAAAGAGCAGCTTCGCTTTATCAAGGCGGAGATCGACTCAAAGTCCACAGAAATGACTTCCAAGGAGCAATCCGAATTCAGTGAATGGGTGATGGTCAATGACGTGCTGAAAGAAGGAAGTGAGATCGTTGAGAAGACATCTGCGACATTGAAGACCAATCTCGATGAGTTGAACATGCGTATGAAAGAGACAGGAATTTGAGGTGGATACTACATCGAGGAGTTCGTATTTCAAATAAGTCATTACACATGTATATCAGAAGTCAGTAACGCGGCCGTTGAATGAGTAGTCACCATGTCTCAGTGGATCTTGCTTTGGTCCTCCCACTTCGCCAGTCTTCGGGTTGACATCACCCTCGAACTCAGGAATAGTCTTAAAGAACTCCGGAGAAAAGCCACCAATGTCGAGACCGGCCTTTCCAAGATATGGAGCAGCAGCTGGATCGACCTCTTCGAAGGAGGCGTTGTATTCTTCGATAGCCGCCTGGGAGTTTGCAATCTTTTGCAGTTCTTCAAACTCTTCTTGCTCTTCCTTTGGCAACTTTGGAGGGCCCGGTGTGAAGGCGAAGTCGTTCTTCAGGGAATATGCACGCGATACAAGCGGCTTGACTGGTCTGAACGCCAGCGATCTGGTAAGAAATCTTGTTCTGAGCATCTTATTTTTGGCTTGGTAAATGGTGACGATGTTACAAACTGGTTGTGGATGTTGAATTCTGTAGTAGTCTAACGAGTGCGGTTGGGCCACGCAGCCCTTCTCCAGGCTCAGAAAAATTTGTATGGGCCATCGCATCTCCCACCAATACGGCGGCTAACAACACAGACCCCATGGAATCGCCATCAGAGGCCGTGAAGACATTACTTCCGAAGCTGGCACCGGTCATCCGAGCTGCCACTGGACTTGCCTCCAACGACATCGCATTCTACAAGTCGCTGGAACAAAGTATTGCCGAAGCCAGTGACGCTTCCTCCGAGGGCATCATCAGAGCCATCAACAGCATTGTTACCTCCGTTGAGTCTACTGATGTGTCCGAGATTGATGGTAAGGGCATCCAGGACTCGTGGGCCACGGTGAGCAATGTGCTGGACTCATTCCTGGAGAGATCAGATCTGGCTTTCGATGAGATTAGAAGGAACCGCGCAGGCAAGGATAACAAGCAAGAACACCAGAACTTCACATACCTGGACGACTCCGGAAGCGTGGCAGGTAACCAAAGCGCACCTAGAAGAATGGAGAAGCCACAGAATAAGTTTGGAGTGCCTGTTGATAACTCAGAATCGCATCCATTCAAGCCCCTGCTGAAGTCTAAGCCACACGCTTTGATGTCTTTCGAGGACACGGTCAAGCTCACAGAACCAGAAGATGGCAACCCATCACACTACCCACAGCCATACGAGATGGAGATTATGAAGCAGATTTACAATCCATCTATCTTGGAACAGTCGCAACCACAGATGTACAAAGACTGGGATTCAACAGATGCCATCTGGGTTGACACAGTTGAGACTATGAACGAGATGTTGGACTCCCTCAAGTCTGCCACAGAGATTGCAGTGGACTTGGAGCATCACGACTACAGATCTTACTACGGAATTGTTTGTCTCATGCAAATCAGTACACGAAACCAAGATTGGCTTATAGATACACTTGCCCTACGCCATGAACTTCACGTTCTTAACGTTGTCTTTACCGATCCCATGGTGACAAAGGTATTCCACGGCGCGTTCATGGACATTATTTGGCTACAGAGAGATTTGGGCCTCTACGTTGTCAGTCTTTTCGACACATACCATGCATCCAAACAGTTGGGATTCCCCAAGCATAGTTTGGCTTATCTATTGGAAAGATATGCACACTTCAAGACTTCCAAAAAGTACCAGCTTGCAGACTGGAGAATCAGGCCACTCACAAAGCCGATGAGAGCTTATGCAAGATCAGATACTCATTTTCTCCTGTACATCTTTGATGAGCTCAAGAACTCGTTGCTCGAATCCAAGAAGCTGGAAACAGTGTTGTTTGATTCCAGAATGGTCGCTGTGAGAAGATTTGAGTACACCAAGTTCAGACCACAGGGAAATCAAACGAACATTTACTCCGTTATTGAGAAGGATGATGCATGGAAGCGTTTGTTGTATCAATACAACCTCTCTGCGTCCAGATCTAAGATCGTTGAAGCCTTATACAAGTGGAGAGACCAGGCTGCGCGTAATGAAGATGAATCACCAAGATATATCATGCCAAACCAACTACTTGTGTCTTTAGCCTCATTGGCTCCTGTGGATCCAGCGGGTGTGCTGGCTTCAAGCAATATCACCACCGACCATGTGAGAAAGAACTGCAAGGTGATTGCTGACCTCATATCCAAGTCTTTGAAGGAAACAGAACAGGAAGACTTCCAACTATACACAGATGCAACACAAGAAAATGATAAGCAAAGCTCTGGTGACATCACATATCAGCAGGTACAGCAATCAGAGGATATCTTTGAACAACTTCAGATTGGAAACGAACGCATTCTTGCTCTGTCAACAGAATCTACCTTGCTGTCCCCAAAGATGATGGAATTCACTGGTATTTTCCACCCGCTTAGATCTAAAAACTCAAGAATACCATCGCAAACCATGAATGACAGATTGAAAACTGTCAGCAACTCACTTTCGGCAATCAACTTGGCCTTGACTCTGGATATTGAAGATGATCAGGGCGGTGAGCTTGCAAGAGATAATGAAGGATCGGATGAGACAGCGAAGACCATTGATCAAGCGAAAGAGCCTCCTGTTTCCACTGGTCCATCAAGCATGTTCGAGGACACAGAAGATGTTATTGTTCTGAAAAAGAAGTCCAAAATTAACAAGGTTGACCGCAAGATCAAACAAAAGAACGAAGCTGTGGATTACACTATGGCTCAGAAGGTGATGGTTAATGAACAAAAGAACAAAAGGTTTGACAAGAAGAGAACCTCGGATCAGTTTGACCCATATTCAAAGGATTCTGAAGGACCAAGGCCTGCCAAGAAGCAGAACAAGGTACAACAGGGAAAGACAGCATCATTTGTGACCAAAAAGAGAAAAACGTGATACATGTTATTAAAGCAAGTCTCTATAAACGATATGAGTCTCATGTGATTAGATGTAGTTCTTGAGTTCTCTCAGTCTTACAACTGCTTTTTCCAACACCTCGTTATCCTTACAAAGGGCGAAACGAAGAAGGTTCTCTGCAGTTTTTTCATGCTCCCTGATGTAGAACTCCGTTGGTGGAATGGCAACGACACCAATCTCATTAATCAGCCAATATGCCATCCTGAAGTCCTTGGCACGAGACTTGAAGTCTTCAGGGAATGGATAGTCATCCGGGATCTTGACTTTAGAAAAGTCCACCAATAAGTAGTAAGCACCTTCAGCAATTGTGTATGGCAGGCCGAGCTCTTCCCAGATCTGAGTAAAGATCTCATACTTCTTGCGGTACTCTTCACGCGTCTTCATGAAGAATCCGTTGGTGAGCGCAAGCTCAAGAGCATTAGCACAAGCCTCTTGTAATGGAGCTGGACTGGAGAAGCAAATTCTTGTGTGAGCCAAACCAGCGTATTTAACTAATTCGGCGTTTCCGATGATCCAACCGACTCTCCATCCTGTGGCGGCAAAAGACTTACCTGCAGAATAGATCGATAAAGTTCTCTCTGCAAATTCTGGGGATAAAGTGGCAATTCTTGGGAATTCATCAATGTAGTAAAGGTTTTCATAGACTTCGTCGGAAACGATCAATAAGTTGTGCTTAACCGCCAACTCACCGATCTTCGTGAGTTCTTCCTTTGTGAAGACTTTACCGATTGGATTGTGAGGAGTGTTCAAGACAATCATCTTGGTCTTGGATGTAATGGCTGCTTCAACTTCGTCATAGTCGATAGTCCATTCTTCACCCTTTACGTTACGACTGGAGATTTCTGCAGGTGGGTGTAGCTGTACGAACACCGGCTTACCACCAGGGATCTCAATGTTAGAGATGTACTGGTCGAAAAATGGTTCAAAGACAATAACTTCATCTCCTCTCTCCAAGAACCCAGTCATGATCGACAAGAAAGCCTCGTTGGCACCAGTTGTGACCAGGATATCACTGGCACCAATTTCTCTTCCATAGCGCTTTGAGTAGGTCTTAGAGATGGCAGAAATCAATGAGGGCTTACCCTTAGCAGGAGCATACTGGTTATTTGATGCGGTATCCAAAGAACTCTTAGCAGCTTCAATGGCGAATTCTGGTGGAGAATAGGAGAAGAATCCCTGTCCCAAGTTGATAATCTCTCTATCGCTCTTGAGAGCGGCAGCGCCAGCCGACTCGTTGATCAACGACCAAACATCCTTTCCTGATGCATTGAAGTACGGATTGTGGGAAGGCAGGAGTGGCTTGGTTGACATTGGTCTTATTGCTCGCAATGCTCTAGTGAACATGTAGAAGGAGGGCAGAAAGAAATTTAGGGACTGTTATCTTGTTTTTCGGTGATGAATCACAGCTTGCAGGCATGTGACATTTCGTAATAATTCGCGAAGGGGGGAAGTAGGGCCAATCCCTTAACTGTGGCGCTTCTTATATACAAGCACAACAACACACAACAGCGTGGCATGATAATTGGAGAATTGATGGGTCTTCTGGAATTAATCCAATGAAATCTCTGTCATGTTTCAAGCATTGCCAGTTGCCAGCGGTGGCTTTGACTCGGCAACCCTTGAGAGTTCCTTGTTCTACAGGCTCGGTAAATTCTCAGATGACCTACCACCTTTCAACTGAGAGCTGAGCTCCATGTACTACGCCAGTGTTCGATTGTGATGATGTCTCGGTCTGCTCATACGAGGATCAGGCTAGCCCAAGAACTCCAGCGTACTTTCCTGGATCAGATTTATAACATAATCATCTGCTCAGAAGACACAGGAGGCTGCTCGATACATCCCTCCATGTGCAAGAATTCACCAAACTGTTAAGTTCTTATGAAATTTGAAGTTCTTCAAAAGCCATATCATCAAATCACATTACATGATATATCGCCAGCCATGGTGTCCTTCCGAAGGCCATTGTCCTACTTGCATGCTTACAACGCACAGAACTCTAGAGCACTGTTCATCGGCTAGGCGATAGTCATCTTCATTAGCATGCTCGTTTTCAATTGATGCTCGAGAGATGATTTTGCTGCCCCTAGGTCATATACTACGCGCTCGAGTTTTACCACATCATGACGGGCAGTCTTGTTATCTCGCGCAGTCCTCGCCGCTATTGCTGGGCCAGTATTTCTTCTCCAGAATAACTTGTAAAACAAACCTTCAGTTCTAGAAGAATATCAAATACCAAATCTTTCTGTTGTATGGTTATGAGTTCATGGCTATCCTAGTAGTGCTCGCAGGGCACAGGCCCTTTGCTCATATACTCCTTTTTCGGGAGCCATTCTTTTATTTTCCCAGTGAAGAGAGATGTAAGAAGCACTTGCAGACTTTAGCATTCCCAGATATTTCAACCTGTTCAGTTTGCTGCTCATGATATGTCTTCGTCAGTTCATCTTCACAGCTTCCACACGCGTTCTCGAGGAGCAGTCACCAGTCTCCACTGGTGATCCAAATTCAACACATCGCCACTGCCCATTGAGTGAGTATGGAGCCATCTTAGCAGTTAAAAAACTCTACATCAATACATCCAATTTCATATCTCCCCGTTTGGTGGCAGCATGCCACCGACTGCTGCGGAATTGGTCCGACGTGTGTGTGTCTGTATTTATGGGACCAGGGCTGATCTTTTTGGTATGTTAGGTTTGTTTACCTTCCAAAGGACTAGCGGACGGGATGCCACTTCGGTGCTTATGGCAACTTATAAGAGGTCCACATCTCCCAAGACTTTACCAATAACATCCGCCCATTCGCTCACCCAT